>PVIY010004808.1:0-99438 GCA_004026745.1 Myrmecophaga tridactyla | reverse complement strand
TGATATCTACTTAATGCATAAGAATAACCTCCAGGATAACCTCTCGACTCTGTTTGGAATCTCTCCGCCATTGACACTTAGTCTCATTTCACTCTTCCCCCTTTGGTCGAGAAGGTTCTCTCAATCCCTTGATGTTAATTCGCAGCTCATTCTAGGGTTTTTTTCCGTCCCTTGATGCTGAATCTCAGCTCATTCCAGGTTCTCTGTCCCATGTTGCCAGGAAGGTACACATCCCTGGGAGCAAGTTCATTTTTAAGTGATTGCTAAATGCTAACTGTTTTTTAACTGACTCGATATGCTATAGATTGGAGCTTATATTCTACTCTGTTCAGGGGCACCAAAGACTGATGCTACACTCAAGCAGATTATAAAGGGAAGTAGATGCAGACTTTCTGCTAATATTTCTGTGTAGCCTGACTGCCAGATGTTAGAAGCTATAAATTGCCAAGTTAAAGAGTAACAGAATGAACCCAAATATATTTTTCTGTTATTAAAAATTCAAGCTGCGAAATAAGACTTTGTCTAGTCTCCTACCCCCAAATTAGGTTATTCACTTTCCCCATCATCTCCCAGCAGCTGCCACCCCAACTTCAGCCTCCTACTTATTAGAAATAATTTTTAGCAGCTGTCTGGGTAAGTGCTGCAACAATTGCCGACTTCTCGGCTTTGGCAGTATTCATAAGCTCAGAGTCAAAAATTCCCTCTTGGGGAGTGCTAGAATACAGAAGCTCAGACTCCCTGCTTAAGACTTGCAAAAGCCTGGGAAATAGCCCAAGTCTGCCAGGTCTCAAAAGCCTCATCACTCACCCCCCTCCCCGCTTGGTGATAAAGCCATTCAAGAAAAATAAGCAATGGTCAATGATATAAGGATTTGTAGTAACAGGGGATTCCTATCAGCAAGAATTTTAAGAAGCCATTTGTAGTTTGGAGATCAGATGGAATGTCATGGTCAGCAATGTTGGTGATGCCCTTTTTTAAAAAAATATTTTTATTGAGAAATCTTCAGATAGTCCATCTACAGTATACAATCAATGGCTCACAATATCTCATATAGTTGTATTCACCACCATGATCATTTTAAGAACATTTGCATCACTCCAGAAAAAGAAATAAAAAGAAAAGCTCACACATCCGATACCCCTTATCCCTTTCTCTCATTGACCATTAGTATTGCAATCTACCCAATTTTTTTTACCCTTTATTCCCCCTCCAACTATTTATCTATATATTTATTTTTCCTTATTATTTTTTTTACTCATCTGTACATATCCTGGATAAAAGAAGCATCAGACACAAGGTCAGGATGGGTCTTAAGCCTATTACTGGAATTCTTTAATAGCAGAATGAAATTCAGGCTGATAGAGAAGGCCACAGAGAAAGCAGCGACAACCTGGAAGAAAAGGGAAAGGCCAGAAGGGGCTGCTATGTGCACTGCCATGTGACAGGTGATACCCTTTTTTTAAAAAATATTTTTATTGAGAAATCTTCACATACATACAGTCCATACATGGCATACAATCAATGGTTCACAATATCATCACATAGTTGTGTAATTCATCACCATGATCATTTTTAGAAGATTTGCATCACTCCGGAAAAAGAATAAAAAGGCAAAAGAAAAAAAGAACTCATACATCCCATATCTCTCCTTCTCACTGATCACTAGTATTTCAATCTGCGTATTTTCTTTTTACTCATTATTGTCCCTTATTATTTATTTATTTTTATCCTTATATTTTACTCATCTGTCCATACCCTGGATAAAAGGAGCATCAGACACAAGGTTTTCACAATCACACGGTCACACTGTAAAAGCTACATAGTTATACAATCGTCTCCAAGAATCAAGGCTACTGGAACACAGCTCAACAGTTTCAGGTACTTCCCTCCAGCCACTCCAAAACACCATAAACTAAAAAGGTGATATCTACTTAGAGCATAAGAATAACCTTCAGAATAATCTCTCAACCATATTTGAAATCTCTCAGCCACTGAAACATTATTTTGTCTCATTTCTCTTTTCCCCCTTTTGGTCAAGAAGGCTTTCTCAATCCCATGATGCTGGATCCCAGCTCATCCTGGGAGTCCTGTCCAACACTCCCAGGGAGATTGACACTCGTGGGAGTCATGTCCCACGAAGTGAGGAGGGCAGTGAGTTCACCTGCCAAGTTGACTTATAGAGCAAAAAAAGAGGTTCTCTGGGGGTGACTCTTAGGCATAATTATAAGTAGGCTTAGCTTCTCCTTTGCAGGAATAAATTTCATAAGGGCAGGGTGCAAGATCGAGGGCTCAGCCTATTGAATTAGTTGTCCCCACTGTTTGCAAGAAAATAAGGAATTGCCTAGATGGGGAAGTTGAAAATTTCTTTCTTTCTCCCTAGTTCCCCAAGGGGACTTGGCAAATACTTTTTTATTCTCTGACCAAATTACTCTGGGAAACACAGAGGCATCACACTAGAAACCAACAAGATCTCATGTCCTATTCAAGATTCCATGTAACTACAGAGTTCAAATAAACTGATCATACAAGTTAAATTACATAACGTGCTACCCAAAATATAAATCTTGCACCAAATAAACACCACTTCCTTTGGTCTCACACAGAAGTTGAAGTTTTAAAATATGGACCATATCATCCTTTACTCTGCATTCTGATTTACCTTAGTCCTATCTAGATCAGCTTCATTCATATCTCTAGTTGAAGTCTGAGTTGATGCCTTTTTAAAGTTCCTTTAGAGGAGTCTGTTTTCTTTGAGGGGTTCCATTTCAGATGGCTAGATCTATGCAATGGGAAGGAGACAGGCTCAGCTGGCTAGGAGAGCCTGGCTTGCTGACTGCTGCTGAAAGAGGCTTGTCATAAGAGGGTGTGCCTCATGGGCTATAGAACTGGCAGTGGGGGCCAATCCTTCCATTCTTCCTACTTCCAACTCCTTTAAAATAGTTATAAAAAAAAGGAAATATAATCTATGTGCAAAAAGAGAACATAAGCCATAAGTGTACAGCTTGATGAATTGTCACAAAGTAAACATACCTATGGGACTGACATTCAGTCGAGAAAGAAAACATTTCTAGTATCCCAGGGAATCCCTGCAAGTACCACCCCTCCATCCTGCCCAGCAGTAACCACGGTCCTGGCTTCTAACACCAAAGATTTTTCTGGGCAGTTTTTGAGCTTTACATACGTGAAACCATAAAATATTTCTTTTGTGTCTGAGTCTTTTAACGCAACACTATGTTTATGAGATTCAGCCAGGTTTTATTAGTGTAGCTCTAGTTCATTTCTTGGGGTAAGTATTTTGATGAATGCCTATATCATAATTTATTTATCCATTCTACAGTCAGTGGGCATTTTGGCCATTTCCAAATTGGGGCTATTAAAAATAATACTGCCATGAACCTTTTGTCTGTCTGTTGGTACACATGTGTATGCATTTCTGTTGGTATATACCTAAAAGTCAAATTGCTGGCTCAGGTGGTGCCATTTGTTGGGAGAGACAATTCACTGTGGGTTTCAAACATCCTTGCATGGTCTTCCTGAGTGTGCCAAACTTCAAGCCATACCAGTCTCCTGATACCAAGCGGTCACTGTAGATAGTAGGCCAATGCAACCAGTGTGACTCCTGCTTGGGGGAAGGGGACTGGTTTGTTTACGGCCAGCTACAAAAGGTGCGGTGCCCTTGGCTCCACGTCTTCCAGCTGCAGCATGCCCTCACCCCCACCCCGCTGTATAGGCAGCTTCCACCTGGGCCCAGGTCACCCTGTGGGTTTGAGAAGCATACTGTGCTGATGTTCCTGCTGTTTGCTGTGTTGACAGTAATAAGCTGTCTTGCTCCGATTTAGTGTCTCCTCATCTACTTCTGGCAGCTATGGTGCTATGGCAAGTAACCTTACTTGTTGACCCAGGCATCACCTTTGGGATCTTATTATTCCTTGCTTCCCTCTGTGAGGTTGGGGTTCTTCCTTGGCAGTGTTTATTCACCTTTAGTAGGCGATGCTGAATGGTTTTCCAAAGTGGTCTATGAGTCTTTGCACCGTTCTCCTCATTCAACTTTTGCAGAAATTTCTGTAACTAACATTTCATTGCCTATTATGGGCATAATATATTCACATTACCAAAGAGGATGATTCTTACAACAACTCTATGAGATTGACATTATGTTATAGATTAGGGCAATGAAGGCAAACAATGGAGGGGTACATGTAATTTTACAACTATGATAATAATAGTTACCATGACCTATAAAATAGTTTCCTGTTACATATCAGACCTTGTGATTGGTGATTTATATGCAAATTATTTCATTACAATTCGATGAGATAAGTATTATCATAGTCTATTGATCTATTGGATCAATAACTGTTGCTCTTTAAGGCTAACCTGTCCACAATCAAACAAACAGTACAGTAATTGAGATTTAAATCCAGAGGTGTGACTAGCCCCAAAGCCCAGAGCCTGCCTTTTCACCCCAATCATCATCTAGATTTGGCAAGTGGTTGTCATGGATTAAATCATGTCCTTCACAATGACATGTTTAACTCCTAACTCCAGTCCTGGATGGCTGAAGCCATTTAAGAGAATCTTCGAAGATTCTTTTGGTTAAGATGAAGCCAAACCGAATCAGGGTGGGCCTTAATCCAAATGGCCGGAATCCATACAGAGAAGGAGAGAGATGAGACAATCATGTATCAGTAGTGGAAATTGAGTAATGGATGGCCAGCAAGCTCCTGTCAGAAAACTACAGACTTCAGGGAAAGCAAGATTCTGCTGATATTTTGATTTTGGACTTCTAGCCTTCAAAACCGCGAGACATTAAATTCCAATTGTTAAAGCCAACCAGTCTGTGGTATTTGTTATAGCAGACCTGGCAAACTAAGACAGTGGTAGAGGCACAACTTGAGAGCCAAGTCCTTGGAATCTACAGCAGGAGCTTATTACAAGGGTACACTTTGTCAAGACACTTCAACCCTCAAAGACAATGACCAACTTCTTTGAGTTCCCCTAAGGCCCATCTGGCACATGATTGAACGAGCAGTGAAATAAGCAGCGATCAAGCAGAGAGAAAAGAAACGGAGAGGAAGGGAAGGTTTGTGGAATTCTTACAACAGATCATCAGCCTCCAAATAACAGATTGTGTGCACTGTATGTGAAACTGCATTTACAAGGGGGACGTAAATCCTCAGAAATCCAGAATAGTATAGTGGCTAATTTTAATCACTTTAATTAATTAATTTTGGCTTTTAAAAGTTATCAGTCTCACAATCACGTGACGTCTTCTGTCTCCAGGAGAAGTAGTTCTAGAAGGCAAGGTGTGGTATATGTATGTGTTTCCAGAACCCAAATACAATGAATCATCAGGAAGTTACATAGTCTCTCCTGCTTTTTTATCTCACCAGGACTAACTGGCCTCAACCTAGATCCCAGAGCCTGAACTCAGGATCTACAAATGCGTGATTCTCTATTCCCACTGACCCACTTCTGTGCTTCTGTGCGTAGGGACAATGGCCCTCTCGGGGCTGTGCTGGTTCTTCATCATCACATCAGAGTGAGAGTGCCTTCCTTGGCCCCCACCCCCAAAGGGCCAGCATGTACTTTTTTAGGGCATCACACTATTTCTCTAACCCTGAATGTGATAAAAAAGGGGGAAATTATGTAACATTTGCTCCATTGCCATTACAAGAAACCAATTCAAAGAGATCCTTGGGAAAATTATTTTATATATGTGCTTGTAAAATCATTTTCAAGGCCCTCTACATTAAAAAAGCCTGTATTTAAATGATACTCCAAAGTTTCTCTTTAAATACCCATTCATAAATATGGCTGGGATAATGTTAAAAAAAACTTTTGTGTCATATATATATATATATATATACATATATATATATATGACACAAAAGTTCTCATTTTAACCACCATCGTGTGTATGATTTACTGATATTAATTATATCCATAATATAGTGCTGCTACCGCCACCATCAATTAAAAAACTTTTTCATCACCCCAAACGAAAACTCTGCACCTCTTAAGCAATACCTCCCCATTCTCCACCCCACCAGGCGGTAACTGGTTACCTACTTTCTGTCTCTACAAATGTTTTTATTCTGGGTATTTCAAGTAAGTGAAATTACACAATAGTTGTCCCTTTGTATCTGGCTTATTTAAAGTAATGTCTTTAAGGTTCATCCATGTTGTTGCATACATCAGAATTTCATTCCTTTTTATGGCTGAATAATACCCCATTATATGGACAGATCACATTTCATTTATCCATTCATCAGATGATGGACATTTGTGTTGCTTCCACCATTTGGCAATTGTGAATGATGCTGTGATGAACATTGTAAATATCTGTTTGAATTCCTTTTCCAACTTCTCTGGGGTATGTACCCAGAAGTAGGATTGCTGGGTCATATGGTAGTCCTGTTTAACTTCTTGAGTAACCACCAAATTCTTTTCCACAACACCTGTGCCATTTTACATTCCCACTGGCTGGGGTATCTTATCAGAGAATTGAGAAAGAAACTTGAGTGGATGTTCAGAGGGAAATTTCAGAAATATCTTCCAGTTATAGGAATTCCGTGATGAAATGTATCCTCAACAGGGAAAGGTCATTTCAGAACCAACCACTGTGATCCAAAGTGATTATTTTAGGGAGTAAACTGAAGGCAATACATTGAAGAGAAAAAAACGTAGATAATTTCATAAAAGTGGAAGTGATGGGGGAATATGTATATGGTGTTGGGGGGGATAGTTGGGGTTATATAAGTTAATATCGCAAAGTCAATTTTTTAGAGTTCTGTTGTTTATTATTGAAAGTAAGGAAAGGAAAGCAATTTCTGAGCCTTTTTATTTGGAATTTTTCATAAAATATTATTATGGTCATCTCCTCTTGAAAGCAAAAGTAGAGATGTAAATGTCATTCCAAGGATGTTTGGGTAGAAAGTGAGTGTGTTTTGATTTTCAAAGGCATTCCAAGTTAGTGCTGAATTAGAGTGGGTCAGCAAAACCTGGGCCAGAAAAATGTTTTGCATTTTGATGTTATCAAATATTGTTTCTTTCAGTATGATAAAAGAGCTAAACCAACAAAATTAGTCCTCTGATTCTCTGGATAATAAGGGGAAAAGGCTGACAAGAAACAAATTCTTGGATTCTAATGGAAAAATGCTGGGATGGCTGGCTCTTCTGGCAACAGAAGAGACAAATGTGTGTGGATGGGTTTGTAGAACACAAATGGAACGAATCCTCAGGGAGTAAGCAGTTGTTCACATCCATTCTTTTATTTTTGCTTTTTACCAGTTCCTCACTTTATACTATTGTCAATGAGTCTTATTCTGGAAGAATTTTTGATTAAAGACATTGTATCTATAAGAGAGAATTTTAATTATGCACATCAGCCTCTTGAACTAATTACCTTTTATGATGCACATGAGAAGCGGGTTATGCCTCTCATTTTAGCAGATGTAAGGAAGAAAAGACCTTTGTGATGGAAAGATCTAGGTTAGTGATGGTTTCCTGAGAGCGTGGGCTGTCAGCTTTGATTTCTGTGGAGTCTCTCACTCTAGCACACAGGCAGAGAGAGACCTGCTGATAGCAGTGGAATGTGGAGACAGTAAGCCAGGGAGAAGGACTTGTGGCACCAAACCATCATGCTTGTGAAATAGAATGTTAAGCAGAGATAGCAGAATGAAGAAGAAATGATCATTCTACTAGGCTTAAAGGTCACTGGGAGAGGAGGCAGGGAGCGTGGGGGTAAGAAGGAGGGAAGAGGGCTTGCAGAAAGGAAGACTCACCATGGAGTAGCACTGGGTGTTGTCCAGGATCCATTTCCCCCACCCCAAAGTCTTAGCGGTCACCCTTATTCCACTTCCCACATCCATCTTAGTAGGAAACTCTATTGGCATTAAAACGTCTGGATGTCCCAACCTGGTCATCTCACTGTCACATTCTGTTATGCTAACTAGGTCCTCACCTCAAAACTCAGACTCCAAGGCAACTCTTTCTTCTCTCTTGCCAGCTCACAGCTGGTCAGAGAGCAAGCTGTGCAGAACTGGCTTCCACAATGTTTCCCGAATGTTCATCTTCACTGCCTTCTTTTTAGGGTCTAGACCATGGCTTGTTCTCCTCTCCATTCCCCCTTTACCTCCCTGCACTGAAGGACTGACCTTAATGCAGTCATCTTTTCCACAATTCCAAAATCGTCATTGGTTTCCATTGTCTACGAAATCAAGGCCCAAACCACAATAAACCATCAGAGAGCCCTTTGGGATCAGGCCTAAACACTCTTCAGTTAAGTCATACGACCCTGCTGCATACCAGGCAAATGACAACTGTTTGACCTGAAACATGCTTTATTCATTTCTTAGTTCCTGCCACCTCTTCATCTTGATCTCCTCCTTTATCTTTGCATGTCAACATTCTGTCCATTCTTTAAGATTCAGTTTAAATCTCATCTCCTATGGGAAGTTTGCTCTGATGCAAACAGAAGGAGCCATCTCTCTCTCTTTTCAACATTCTTATGGGACATTGCTTATAGCTGTCAGCGAACACTCTACTGTAGTTGCCTGTCAGTTTAGTACATGTCAGTCTTTAGTCTAGCTGTCTATCTCATAGGCAATCCTACCGGTTTTATAAAAATCTTTTAAATTACAAAAGATATCTATGTACATATAAAAAAATTGAGTAACTGTAAAGTACAAAAATAAAGGTACCTTCTCTCCATACTTTAATTCTACTCCTCTAAAGATAAGTATTATTATTATTAGTTTATTATGTATCTGTATTAGTTTCCTATTGCCACCACAACAAGTTACCACAAATTTAGTGGCTTATAACAACACGCATTTGTTCTCTTATGGTTCTAGAGGTCAGAAACATGAAAAGGGTCTCACTGGGCTAAAATCAAAGTGTCAACAGGATGGTATTTCTTTCTGGAAGTTGTAGGGGAGAATCTGTTTTCTTACCTTTTCCAGCTTCTACAACTGTCATATTTCTTGGCTTGTGCGCTCCTTCCATCTCCATCTTTATAGCCAGCAATAGCTTGTCAACTCTTTCTCATACTGCAGCATTCTGGCACTGACTCTCCTGCCTCCCTCTTTCATTTATAAAGACTTTTGTGATTACATTGAATCCAGGATAATCCAGGATATTCTCCTTATTTTAAGGTCAGCTGATTAGCAACCTTAATTCTATTTGCAACCCTAATTCCCCTTTGCCATGTAACATAATACACACATAGGTTCCAGGATTGGGATACGGATGACTGGGGCGGGGGGGGGGGCAGCTATTATTTTGCCTACCACAGCATCCTTCCATCTATTTTCCTATTTTATATCTATATGGAAAGTGAGAGTTTTATTTTTAATATGTGATTTTTACACTTTTAAGAGTATGAGACACCATACATATGGGACATGATATATTTTGGTTTTTTTCCAACAAATACTTTACTTTGTACATTTTTGATGTCAGTGCATTTACAGGCCCTCAATATTTTAAATCGTCGCATAGTATCCCATGGAATAAATGCTTCATAGTTATTAAAGCATTTTCCTATTAATGGACATTTAAGCAGCTTTTGATTTTGTACCCTTTGTGTATATGTTTGTCTTCAGACAAGACTGTGTACAGCAAACATCTGTCCTTAAGTGGATCCACTGGGAGCAAATGATATGTGGATTTTTTTCAAAGGGCATTTCAAAGTTTTAATCCATATTTATATATTACAGACTGTTAAATAAAGTAGAAATTTCAGAAACGCAAGATTGGTGTTCAAATTCTTATAAATGCAACAAATTTGCATCTTCTCTTTTCTAGACTGACTGATAAATTCAAGGCTATTCCTCTGTGCACAAGGCACAGTACCTTGATCTCAATAAAACACAGGTATTCTTATTGTTGTTGTTTGATTAAAAATTCTACAGAAGAGTTATTGCTAGAATCTATGTATTTAAAGATTTTCACAATAGAGGAGTCCCAACAAAGTTTGCTTTTGCTTCAAGAGCTCAAGGGTGAAGTACTAGGTTCAGATGTTGCACTGGACAAGCCATACAAGAAGCTTCTTTGCTGGTATTTATGATACACGTGTCAGGAGAGAGAAGGGAGAATGGGGCAAACACCCAGAACCCCTTTAGATTGGCCTAGTTTGGGGGGCGGAGAGGAAGGTGTTGGCAGTGACTCACCAAGTTCACCAAATTTTGCCCCTGTTGCACTCATTAAGTAAGTTATGCAAAGATGTGCATTTGTAAGATGGCCCAGGCCTAGGAGGGCCAGTAAGTCTGGACACTTGGCTTCTGCTAAGGTTGAGTGTTGCGGTGACAAGGAAATCACTTCCTTCAAAGTCAAAGGAACTCTATGTTAAATATTCCGAAAGTTAAAATCTCAACTAACAAAAACATTTTCAAGGTTTCACTGCCTTGAAAAACTATCATAACCTCTTTAAAGAACTTAACAGCAAGACCTTCCTTCTTTTCAAACTTATATTTACATTTCTTGCTTACTGTGACTCTTCTTGATTCTTAAAACGCGTATCTTAGCCTCAGTTCAAATTTGATTTCTTTCAGTTCAGGAAGGTTTCAGGACACAAAGTCAAGATACAAAAATCAATTGGATTTCTATAGCATAGCAATGAACAAACCAAAAACAAAGAAAACAATTATAATTACAACACTGAAAAGAATAAAATACTCAGGAATATATTTAACTAAAGAAATGCAAAACTTACACTCTGAAAATGATAAAATATTATTGAAGAAGTTAAAGAAACTCTAAATAAATGGAAAGAAATCCAATGTTGATGGATCAGAAGACATTGTTAAGACGGAAATATTCCCCAAATAGACCTGCCAATTGAACACAATCCCTATCTAAATCCAAGCTACGCAGAAATTGACAAGCTGGTCCTAAAATTCATATGGAAATTCTAGGGACCCAGAATAGGTAAAAACAATCTTGAAAAAGAACAATACTGGAAGACTAATACTTTCTGTTTCAAAATTTACTACAAGCTCACAGTAATACAGCCAATAACGAAAAATAGGGGAGATGAATTGAGCTTTATCAAAGCTGAAAATATCTGTGATTCAAAAAGTACTATCAACAAAGTGAAAAGACAGCCCACAGAATGGGAGAAAAATTTTGTAAATGATATCTCTAATAAGGGCTTGTATCTAGAATATAGAATAAAGAAACACCTACAACTCAATGATAGACAGACTAATAATCCAACTCAAAAATGGCCAAAGGATCTGAATAGATGTTTCTCCAAAGAAGATATTCAAATAGCAAATAAGCCCATGAAAAGATGCTCAACATCATTATCCATTCAGGAAATGCAAATTAAAACCACAATGAGGGGCAGGCAATGGTGGCACAGTGGCAGGGTTCTTGCCTGCCATGCCAGAGACCCGGGTTTGATTCCCAGTGCCTGCCCAAGTAACAAACAAACAAAAACCACAATGAGACACCACTTCACACCCACTAGGATGGCTAGATTCCAAAACATGGATAATAACAAGTGTTGATGAGGATAAGGAGAAACTAGAACCCTTATTCACTGCTGGTAGGAGTGTAAAATGGTTCAGACACTATGGAAAACAGTCTGGCCGTTCTTTAAAAGGTCAAACATAAGTTATATAACCTAGCCACCCCCCTCCTAGGTCTATCCCCAAGAGAAATGAGTGCACATGTGCACACAAAAACTTGTATACTGATGTTCACATTAGCATTATTCATTATCGCCCCAAAGTGGAAAGAACCCAAATGTCCATTAATGAATGAATAGATAAGTAAAATATAGTATAACCATACAATGGAATATTATTCAGCAATTAAAAGAAGGGAAGTACTAATACATGCTATAACAATGATATAACTTTGAAAACATTCTGTCGAGTGAAAGAAGTAGTCACAAAGGACCACATACACAAAATGTTCAGAATAGGCAAATGTAAAGAAAGTGAAAACCTCACATGAGGTTTTTTTGGTAATGAAATATTTAAAATGGATTATGTCCGTGGTTACACAAGTCTATGAATATACAAAGAACGACTATGTACATGTTAAATGGGTGAATTGTATGATATGTGAATTACATCTCCAAAAAGCTATTATTAAGAAAAAGTAATGTTACTTGAAGTTGCTTACTTGTGACTTAGGCTTTCCCCTTCCCTGCAGACTGCAAAACAATTTCTGCAAGGAGTGGTATGATGGTGGGTGGCACTGGTGGCAATCTTGCTTGTACTCATGGGTAAAACTGATGGGTTAATGTTGTTCCCAGGACCCTGGCTGCTCGGGTCATTTCCTACTGTATGCAGACATTGAGTGTCCAACAAAAACCTAATTTTGAGTCTGTGCTCTTTTAACCACAAGAGTCATTTCAAGGGATTAGAGGGAAAAGAAACAAATTGCATTTAGGGGAGAAGTAGCCACCCTCCAAGCCTTGGTCCCTCCTTGGGCACAGCACCCTGGGTTCCCACAGGGTCACAATCCTCTTTCCTCATTTTCTTTTCTGTCACAGTTTGTTATTCATTTTCTTTTCCTTTTTTTCTCAAGCTGTTACAGTCTCAGGAGAGACTGGGATCTGCTCTGTGTGTTGTGTGCTTTATTTAAAAAAGAAAAAATCCTGGAGATTCTATTTTTACGTGTCTGTTCAGGTGTCCAAACGATGAAGATGTTTTATCCCATTCAGCGGCAGCCCACCTACAATGTCAGTGTGTGCTCTGATTAGGTTTCTTAATGACAGCCGGTTCTTGCCGGCTTCTCCCCCACACCCACAGGGAACTGCAGGGTGAGGGAAGGCTAATGATGAAAATGTGCTTCTTAGGGCCAAATGTCTTAGAGCCTGGGTCAAGGGGCAGTTTGCAAATTTTATTTTCTAAATATCGTTATCAAGAAACCAAAAATGAGCCTGAGAATTGTTCTAAAATTTAAAGTTTTCAGTGAGACCTATAAAACTGCATGTGACCGGGGCTCTGCCTACTTCTGAGAGCTGGTCTCCTACCACCCAGCCCTCCACTGCTCCTTTCCAGCTTCTGGCTTTCTTGCTGTTCCTTGTATGATACAAACACACTCCTGCTTCAAGGCCTTTTCTAGACTGATAAACTTGTAACCTCAGTCCCCCTGCTTTTTTTTTTTTTTTTAATACCCATCTCACTTTATGGACTGAGAAAATAATGATCATTTTCCTTGCTCATATATTTTTTTCATAATCTACGCAGTGCAACATTTGTGTATTTGTTTTATTTATATCTATAGATGGCCCTAACTGAGGTCAATGAGGCTTTACTGAAAGGTTGTACTAGTTTCCCTTTTCTGTCATAACAAACGACCACAAATTTAGTGGCTTAAAACAGCGCACATTTCTATCTTACAGCTCTGGAGGTCTGAAATGAAGGGCTGCATTGCTTCTGGACCCTCAGGGGAAAATCTGTTTCTTTGCCTTTTCCTGCTTCTAGATTTTACATTCCTTCACTTGAGGCCCACTTTCTTCTTCTTCAAAGCCAGCAACTTAGCATCAGCCAATCCCTCTTTCTCTCCCTGACCTCTGCTTCTGTTATCATCTCTTTCTCTCATTCTGATATCCTGTCTCCATCTGACAAGAACCTTGGGATTATACTGGCCCCTCCAGACAATCTGAGGTAATCTCCCCATTTCAAGGTCCTAATCATATCTGCAAAGCCACCTTTGCTACATAACGTAACACAATCACGGATTTTGGGGACTAGGATATGAACATCTTGGGGGATCAGTATTCCATTCTCTATAGAGGTTAAGGGCTGAGATGGTACAGTTGCATTATTTGATGATGATGACTAGATAATCAAATATACAGTATTAGAAAAGGAAAAGTTGCTATAAATAGTGGAAATAAATCCAGAGGAAATGTTAACAACAGGCTTTAGTGCTGGTTCCAAACTAGAGAAAAATGAATTTATTCTTCGCCTGACAGGTTCCATGGGAAGAGTGAGAGCCCATGGTATTGAAGTCTGATATGCTACATGAAACTTGAACTTACAGAAAAACAAGCCAAGGAGGTTACTCATTTTTAAGAATGATTTTTGCGGCTCTATTAAACGATGTAATAAGAATAAATGAGTACAAATTGCAAAGAGGTAGGTGTGAGTTCAGTGAATAACTATCTTTCTGATGAAGAGAGGTGTTCTTCAGAGGGAAATACCATCAGTGATATGTAAACATCCAAACTAGAGAATTTAAGCAAAGTTTAGACTGGGTGGCCTGTATACCAACAAGGAATCCTTCAGCTGTATCATACATTATCATAAATGAAACTTGTCATTAGTAAATGGTGGATTTTGAGACAAAAAGTGGGAGAATTAGCAGTGATTATGTGTACAACAAGCACAGGTAGTGAGAATCAAAATATAATTTATGCTTCTGAAAACAAAATTTAGGAAAGAATGTCAATGATAATCAAAACAGGAATATCACAAAATGACTTTGTCTTTCTTGGCGTAGAGATATTACCACATTAAACAGGTGGAAAATTAGCTTGAATATTAATACATATTTCCTCACAATTTCACTGCGGCTACTATTCTTTAACTATAATGAGTCAGACAATATTAACATGAAGACAAAGGGGACTTTATCGTCTTTGGGGAAGGTCTTCATTTCTCCTGAAAAATTAATGGAAAGTAACCCAAATTCTGACTCCAAAATTCTCCCAGAAATGAGTTCAGAGAGAAAGGACATGGGGAGGCCAAGGTTGTGGGAGCTTTCAAGTTGTTTAGTTTTTCTAGAACTCTCTTTCTTCATCTGAAACATGAAAGTTGGACAAGGAATAATTCCTTATAGAGCTAAAATGTGATCATTTCAGGCTAAGATGGTAATATCATAGGAGAAAGGAGAGGAGAAAACTTAATAGATGAAAACAGATGACTTCAAAACAACAAAGGACGTTAGATGTTTTTGCCTTCCCTTCTCCACTTAATCCTTTCAGTCCTTGTGGCTTAGGAAAGATAGGTTATCATCAACCTGCTTCTGCCTTCAAAGAAAGAGACAAAGGAAAGTGAGTTATTTCTATCTTACAAATATATTTCAGCAAGTAAGATACTAAAATGACATCTACTTGTACAGCACCCTTTGTCTGAGCATTGCAAACAACGATGATCAGGTTCATTTTGCTCATGAGAAAATTTGGGCTTTGAGTTAAGTAGTTTTTAAGGTCATTACACCTTGGCAGGCTCCTCTGGAACTCAGCTTTGTGGATCAGACATAATCCTTAGAGCACTGGGCTTTGCAATCCTCTCAGTATCATTCTAGAATTACTTTTGCCATATAGTGCTGCCATTACGAAGGCTATCAAGCCCATATAACCACATGGGGAAATAGTTATGAATCCATGTTTAAGTGAAAAAGGCAGAACATATGTGGCTATAATTATTACAAGTTCTTTTGGGGACTGAATCATGTTCCCCATAAAGACATGTTCAAGTCCTAACCTCAGGTCCTGTGGGTACGAACCTATTTTTAAATAGGGGCCTTTACAGTTGTTATCATTTGTTAAGGTGTGGATTCATTTGTGAATAGGATTTATAAAAATCCTATTTAGACGAGGTCAAATGGACTCAGGATGGGCCTTGATCTCATGTTACTGGAGTCCTTATAAGCAGAGGAAATTTGGATGCAGTCAGTTGGTAGGAGCCAGAAGTCAGAAGCAGCCAGAGAATGAGGTGGATGTGCCATAACATGGAGACAGAGGCAAGCCAAGGAACACCAAGTAGAGAGACAAAGGACCACCAGAACACTGTAGACTCTGGGAGAAAGCATGGCCTGTTGAGACCTTGATTTTTATCTTCCAGCCTCCAAAACCATGAGACAGTAAATACCTGTTGCTTAAGCCCTCCAGTTCATGATATCTGTCATGGTAGTTGGCAAACTAAGACAGCTACCTAAAAATATACATAGCTATGGATAAAGCCCTGAAAGGGACTAATTAAAAATTAAAGAAGAACAACACCCCCTGTTATATGCTGATTATAGGTAATTTTTCCATTTTCAAAATTTCTTTAATTTTATGGATCATTTATACACTTACTGTTTCATTTATTCACACAACAATGGACTTGGCACATTCACTTCTGGTCAATGAGGAAACATGGATAGATGTGAGACATTTGAAATTCTCAATCTAGTCCTAGCTCTCGATCTGGAAGGGAAAGTAACATGCAGACAAACAGTCATAACACAATGAGATAAATCCTGTAACAAGGGCTTTCAAGAAGAATCTGAAGAAGAGCATTAACTAGAGAACTATTAAGGAGACATATTTAACAGACCTTGAGAACCCACTGAAATAGGGAATGAGGGGAAAGGGAGGCGACTAAGAGGAGCTTGTATCTAGCTCCATCAGAGTCCACTGGTGAATGCATTCACTGGGGTGGGAAACAGAGAATGGGTGCAAGCAGGGAGTCTTGAGAGAGACAATTTTAAATATTGAGGTACAGGTGGGTCATTCAGAGGTGTGAATGACCTTCTAAGACACTCCTAAGAAGTGCAGAGCTCAGGTAAAAGGCCTGGGCTGAAGTGGTAGACTTAGGTGTCAAAACTAAACAGATAAGAGGAATCTGCAAGTGTGGATGAAATTACCCAAAGAGTCACTACAGACGAAGAGCACCAGAGAGTATATCTGGGATGGTGAAGGAAGAGGAACCCTTAAAAGAGACTGGGAGGGACTGGTCTGAAGTTTAGAAGGAGAGCTAAGAGGGAGGAGTATCATTTAAACAAACATAAGAGCTTCAAAAGAAGATAGTGGTTGACAGTGTAGAACATTACATATATGTCAAGAAAGGTGAGAGCCTGGAAATTTCTATTGTCTGTGGGATTTGGGAGGACATGAATGATGTTATAGTGAGAAGATAAAGAGTTAGTGAGAAATACAACAGAGGTGATAGCATTACATTTTTAAAAAAGAAACTTAGATATGAAATAATTTTAAAAGACAATAAAAAGGAAAAATCAGAATTTTTGACCATGTTAACGTCACCAGCAATGGTATTTTCAATTGTCAGAAGGTATATTTTAGAAAGCATTGCAAGCAGTAGCTCTGGTACATAAATTATTTCAGAGTCAAAGAATGTTCTTTTAGGCTAACTATGGACAGAAATTGACAGGTTCTTCATGGCTTTCAAATATCAAATAAGAATGCTTGACTTTCAGTTTGGGGAAATGCTTATTTGCCCCAAGATCATATGTCTGAATAGTGGAAAATTTTAAAATTCAAAGTCTACACGCAAATTTTAGAATAATCATCCTTTTCTTGGTTTATGGTGCCATTTCTTTGTATGGATCTTCTCCGAGCATCATGTGTCTTTGTTTCTTTAAGTTATAAAATGAGGAGGTTTGTATTAGATTGTGATTTTCATTATTCAGTTTATTCAAGAAAAGTGGGAAAGAAGCACTAGATCTAATGGAAGGAAGGGTATTATTTACTTGCCGTTCTTTTAAATATGATGTGTCCATGAAAGAATTTGGGGAGAAGGGAAGGACTCCTGTCTTTTGGGGAATTGGACACCAAGTTATTGGCATTAGGGAGTGGGGAAGCTTTCCTTTGAAGGAGTCCTTGGGAAGGTGGCTGGCAGGGCTTCAGGACTTGTCTCAAAGGACCTGGTAGATTTATGTGCTTCTCAAGGAGGCCTATGAACTTGCTTTCAGCATGAGATAAATCACTGTCACTTTGCAGACAGGCACAGACAAACATGGAAGCTACTTTCGCTTCATTAAAACAAAAGAACCAACCAAGCTCCCGCAGATGTGGGTTCTGCCTCTTAGAAACGACAGAATCAATTAGTGCAGGTTCACCTCCATGGTTCGCCATGGGCATGGCTCTTGGACTGAGACAATAAAGACCTGTCAACTGTGATGGTGTTTCTGGAGGCCAGGTGGGGAGTCTGTGGCAGCTCATGAGGATATGAAAAATGACATCCCTCAGAAAAGCAGGTACCAGCATTGTAAGAATGCACTTGACAAGCCCTTTTTCTTCTAGCAACATCGTGAGGCATGATGATAATTACTAATCAAAAATTGGCGTAGCAGCAGCCACACTCACCAGAAAGCAGCGTAGATGGGAAAGTTGTGAAAAACAGTATTTTTTGCTCATAATTTTATACACATTTGTTACTACAATAGGATCAGGAAACTCAAAATGGCTCCTAAGAACGATGGACTTTGGATTCCTAAAGCTGGCTTGAATTCAGAGCTCTGCAAAGTTTAATCTGGGTTCCAGGATGCCATTTATGAATAAAAGCAATGTGTGTGTGAGTGAAAGAGAGACAGAGACAGAGGCAGAGGCTGACATAGATACCTTATTCAAAAACACATAGAATATTTACTCGTCAGTGGTGATCTTTGTGTAATATATGGTATTATACATAGATGATCATGTATTTCATGCAAATTAAGACTTATTTTCCTAGAAAATATAACAACCTCAGCATTTCAAAGCCTATTCCTCAGGGTGAGCAACTGAAATGAAGTACAGTTAAAAAAAAAAGGCAATAGGCAATTTAGCAAAATTATGTGTGTATCCCTGCCTGCTCCCACCCCAGCACTAATGATCTTTAGCATGTAGTTGGCTGGCCAGAGCCTGCCCCTGCCCCCCAATCATGTTTTTTATCAGTAGCCCCAGTCCCACAACTGGTTGGGCCCTGGGTACGCTGAGGCTTGCAGGCTCTTCTTCCCCACCCCTAGGTGTGGGTACCTAAGAAATGATGGCTGGACATTCTACTTGGTGTCATACTGACTTCTGACCTCTGTGACTAAGGCCCCCACCATTTCACTTCCCTCTTGTCTATCCTTCCATCATGGAGGCTGAAGGCAGAGCTCTGCCATTCCACCTGCTGGCTCAGCATCCACTTCAGATCCAAAGGGATTCCTTTGGAGCAGGAAGATCCCACTGACTTGGTAGTGT
The DNA here is from genome assembly GCA_004026745.1 of Myrmecophaga tridactyla. Taxonomy (NCBI): domain Eukaryota; kingdom Metazoa; phylum Chordata; class Mammalia; order Pilosa; family Myrmecophagidae; genus Myrmecophaga; species Myrmecophaga tridactyla. Next base: position 80,516 of record PVIY010004808.1, on the reverse strand, counting down.
ATATCACTGCTGTCTATAGCTACTCTTGCCACAAATGACCCAACAGACTAGACTCCTTGGACGTCGGTGTCAGTACAGGTCATGCCCGAGTTGGCTGAATTGCTAGGACAGCGTACTGGATCCAGTTCATGTGTCTCCCAGTTCCTTTGGTCCTGTGAGCCCTTAGCCTTGGGCACCGGCCCTGCGCCCGGGATGCCTTCTCACCTGTAGGGCCTGGCGTTTGAGTCTGTTACTCCACCTGCCTGGGGATGAGGCCGAGGTCCTGCATAGCCTCCGTTAAATCACTGGCCTGCTGAGGCTCAGGCTTCCCCAGGGGCCACAAGTATGGCAATTTGGAAGTGTGGGGCAGCTAACACCCTGTGGGAAAATTTTGATCAGCAGGAGATACCTGAAGAAGCAGCAGATAAACTGTTTGACCTGTTTTTCTCTGATGGACACTTTCATTCTTCTTCATTTTTTTTTTTAATACATTTTTATTGCTACAACAACATACAAGCACATACATTCTTAACATACAAACATCCCATACATGGTGTACAATCAGTGGCCCACAATATCTTACATAGTTGTATATTCATCTGATGAGCACTTTCGACAGGCAGGGCTACCATGTGGCTTCTACACAGACATTCCATGTGAACAAATCACCAGCTCTATTACCTTACACAGCACTGGGCAGCTTGGTGACGCCCCACCTTGTGTCTGTTTTGCCTCCTTTTCTGCCTCTCTCCCTCTCCAGGTCATTTCTCTTTCCTCTTTGAGGAAGAGCATGGACGCTTTCCTTCAGGGTTCTTTGCTGGGGAGCCAGATTAAAACACTGTGACTTGGGAGGTGAGGTGTCCTCGCTGAACTGGGGATCACTGATCAGTCCCAGGCCAGCTTACCCTTTCGAACCTGCCCATGCACATTTTCTTCTCTTGTGCCTGCTGTCTGTGGTTGAGGTTCAAGAAGTTCAGAGGTGTGGCCATGAGATGGCTTCTCAGATAATTTGGTAATTGTTCCATGTGGCACTGGTTTTGGGACCTGCACCAAGGGGTAGAGGTTTTGGCGAATTTTTACAGCCATGAACTAGAACATGTCCTCTTGGCAGCGCTGAGCTAGTGGCGCCTTATAGAGGAGTTCAACCCTGGGTCATCTGGCTGAGCTTGTGAAGACATTAAGAAGCACGGATGCGTAGGCTTGATTATATATGAGGACCAAATTTGTACAAAAACTATTTACGGTGTTTATTCCCTCCTAAATACTAATCAACTTGAGGCATGCAACAAGGTGAATGAAACTTGAGGACAGTGTGTTGAATGAAATATCAGAAACAAAAGACAAATATTTGCCTCACTCACATGGACTAGATGTAATACACAAATTCAGAGAACTGAAGTCGAGAGTCTGGGTTTTCAGGTTGGGGCCTACTGTGAAGGGTCCTAGATTGAAGCTCTTCCAGCAGTCACATCTAGTCTGGAGTTGTAACTGTCTTTTCTAAATTCTGAGATGCTGAGCTATTTCCATATAACCCGGTCATTCCCTGGAACTTAGACTATTTGTGTGACACCTGAGTCACAGAGTTAGAGCTCTGAAGCTATGAAACTCAGCAGTACGTCCTACAGGAACTGTTTAAAAAGCTGAAAAAGTGATCAGACTTCAACTAGAGATATGAACGAAGCTGATCTGGATAGGACTAAGGCAAATCAGAACACAGGGTAAAGGATGACATGGCCTATTTTTTAAAACTTCAACTTCTGTGTGAGACCAAAGGAAGAGACGTTTAGTTGGTGCAAAATTTATATTTTTGGTAGAACACTATCTAATTTAACTTGTATGGTCAGTTTATTCGGACACCATAATTACATGGCATCTCGAATAGGAAATGGGATCTGGTTGGTTTTTACAGGTCAGTGTGATGCCCCGATACATCCCAGAGTAACTTGGGCAGAGAATAAAAACAGTATTTGCAAAGTCCCCTTGGGGGACAGGGGAGAAAGGAGTAAATATAAACTTCCCCATCTGGGGAATTCCTGATATTCTTGTAAGCAGTGGGGGCAACCAATTCAATAGGCTGGGCCCTCAATCTTGGGGCTCAACCCTATGAAATTTATTCCTGCAAAGGATAGGCTAAGCCTACTTATAATTATGCCTTAGAGTCATCTGCAGAGAACCTCTTTTATTGCTTAGATGTGGCCTCTTTCTCTAAGCCAACTTAGCAGGTGAACCCAGTGCCCTTCCCCTTATATATGACATGACTCCCAGGGTTGTAAATCTCCCTAACAATGTGGGACAGGACTCCTGGGGATGAACCAGGATTTGGTATCATGGGATTGAGAAAATCTTCTTGACCAAAAGGGGGAAGAGATAAATGAGACAAAATAAAGTGTCAGTGGCTGAGAGATTTCAAACTGAATTGAGAGGTTATCCTGGAGGTTATTCTTATGCATTATATGGATAACCCTTTCAGTTTATGTTGTACTGGAGTGGCTGGAGGGAAGTACCTAAAACTGTCGAGCTGTGTTCCACTAGCCTTGATTCTTAAAGAAGACTGTTATAACTATACAGCTTTTATAATGTAACCATGCGATTGTGAAAACCTTGTGTCTGATGCTCCCTTTTTCCTGGGTATGGGCAGATGACGAAAAAAATAAGGAAAAAATATAATAGGGAGGATAAGGGGTAAAAAAACTGGGCTGATTGCAATACTAATGGTCAGTGAGAGCGAGGGGTAAGAGTATGGGATGTCTGCGTTTTTTCTTTGTCTGTTTTTCTTTTTCTGGAGTGAGGCAAGTGTTCTAAAAATAATCATGGTGATGAACACACAACTATGTGACGATATTGTGAGCCATTGACTGCATACTTTGGATGGACTGTATGGCATTTGAAGATATTTAAAAACATACTTATCAACTCAAAATTTAAAAATTTGCTGTTTTTTCCCTGGATATTACAAGGGCAATTTGGTCAAACAAATAAAGGCACAGGTTGTAACCCCATTAAAACATTCTTTGTGGGGTGTCCCCATTCTGTGGTAATAGTGGAGACTGGATTGTTTCTATAGGCTCTGTGATGGACTGAAGGGGATGAGGAGACCCCCCCGATATTGTAATATGGAGTGTGAATGTGCACACATGAGTTTCTGGGGAGAATGTCCATAGCTTTCACCAATGTCTCAAAAGCACTTTTAACTCAAATAAATACATACACAAATAATATTTGTCCAATAAGAGACATCATTTAAATTTGCTTGATATAAAAAATTACCTTATAATGTCCAGATCTCTTGATAGGAGAGCAATTGTTATACTCATTCTCCATCCCCCACCCCCAGGGAGGACAAAGAAGCAAGGACCTTTAGTAAGGATGTCCAGTAAAAACCCAGTCCTTGTGGGTTTCTCTCGGCTTTATTACACTTAGATATCTAGAAGGGAGCTTCTGACCCTGTTGTCCAAATCTGCTCCTCTCACCATCTTTGCCAGCTCAGGCCAAAACCCTTGAAGCCTATCTTTTTCTTACAGCCCACATCTGATCCATTAACAAAGCCTGTCTGTTGGCTTTGCCTTTCCAATCCACCTAGGCCTGACCACTTGCCACCACCGCCACTGCTGCCACTTGGTCCAAACCAACAGTACCACCCACCCAGATTTTTGCAGCAGTTTCTTCTTGCTTGCCACCTTGGGCCCCATCTCTAAATGAAGCAGCCAGAATAATTCTACTAAAACACTGCTCCTCTACCTAAAACTTTCCAATCACTCCATCTTATTCAGAGTAAAACCCAAAGTACTGGTCTGCAGGTTCTCAGGCAATGCAGCTCCCATCCCCTCTGCCCTCTTCTCTCCTACTGTCCCCTGGCTTTCTCTGCCCTGTTCCACTGGCTCTCTTCCTGCTTCTCACACCACTGGACCCACTCCCACCTCAGGTACTTGGAGTCTGCCATGCTTCTGTGGGGACCCCCTCTTCTTTGTGGCCTTCTGGGGACTCTTTATCTGAAAAACTCTGGCCCTAGCCTGATTTCTTCCTTCCTAGCACATACCCCAACTGACCTAGTATTATGTTTTGCTTATCTATCTTGCTTATTTTTGTCTCTTCTACTAGTCAGTTCCATGAAGGCAGAGTTACTTTCTGTTTTGTGCACTGCTTTGAACAAAGTCTAGAACAGTGCCTGGCACACAATAAATATCAACAAAGTGTTTAATAAATGACTGAATGAGGCTGTCATACTACGATATGCACTTCTCCCTTTCTCCTTGGAAGGGTAGGGTATGGCTGGCCGCATCTCACTTTGTTTGAACTGCCTGCCCAGACACTCTCTCATTCAGTTGCCCTCCATTAATCTTTCTCTGTCCATCAAAGTAGAGGGTGACAGCTCATGGGTCAGCAAAGAGAGAGGAAACTTGTCTTAATTGCTGGGGCACATAAATACATGAATAAGAGACTCTTTTGTCAGTGTAGTTGACAACATGCATTATGGTAATACATTTTCAAATCCCATCATAATCATAGGCAAAGTTTAACTTTTTTATGACTTAGGAACTCTCTGTGTCAAAACCTTGCTCCTAAAACCTTGTTGGACTACTGAGGAGGGTCCCATGGAAAGCCAGGATGTCCCATGTTTGGCACTTACATGAGGCTGAAGGTAGAAGATCCCTCAACTTGCAAACAGAGCTTCTCACATTTGGGTATATCAGTGGGGCAAGAGAGGTTAACCTAACACAGTGGGGATGAATTATTTAAATCAGGATGACATACTTCCACAAAGGTATAGTTTGGCCGGTTGCCTTCTAGAAGGCAGATTGCGAAAGTTGGCAGAGGAGCTCACCTAATTAGCAAGGTGACCGTGTGGCTGTAAGTTACTCTCCAAGGCATTCAGCAGCAGAGGTGGCTGCTGCCAACTCCCAGCACACAGGATCTGAATAATGGAACTACATATGGTGGGGAAAAAGTATGGCCGAGTCCCCTCCCATCACCACTGAATTTCACTCAGCTGCTGCCTCCTGGCCTCCCACCGTGGAGACTCAGTGCACTGCTTCCCTGTGCAATGCAATCAGTACCTTAAAAAGGCAGAATACCTTACAGACTGATTCAATGCAAATGTTCCTTCTCCTAAGGGAGAAAGTAGCTTTGGCAAATTCTCCTTATTTCTGAATTGGCCTGACCCTAACACTATGTGGACATGTTTAACCTGTGCTCTTGCCAGGATAAGGAGGATGGGGGAGCTAAATGAGGGGATTGGATGGCATGAGAAGCCGACAAAAAGACATGGGGATTTTCCTACTGGGGGCAAGCTACATACTTAAAAAATTATTTTCTCTGTAACCCTCACCTGTTTTTCTCTAGGGTCGTGTGGCTTGTTGAATACAAATTCCCCAGATAGAACACAAATGTTCTCCTGCATATACCAACCAAAACCGAAAACAGAGTTTACTATCCTTTAATTGTGTGTGAGGTCAGAAGGCACCTGGCAACGCTGAGAATCTACAGGATGGGCCCTTCAGATATTCATGTTGAAAACCAGCATCTCCTTCTGGGTTACTGCCCATCAGCAGCCGCAGCAACTTCACTGTTGCTGAATGCTGTCTTCACTGCACTCTGTCCTGGATTTGAATGTGGATATTTGTATAGAAAGAGAAATTACTGCTTGAGTAAGATAAGCACAGCACCTGGAACTCTAGACTTAAGGCTGTCTTGAGAAATGTTTATATTGAAGATTTTGAGGAGACAGCTCTTTTTTAGATCTTCAATCAATTTCTCATTGGCATTTTAGTGTTATAGAAACCAATGAGAAGATTTTGTTTACACCCCATTTCTGCTCATGATCTATAATTGGTGGAACAGAGTCTCCTGCATAAAAGGGCGGCTCTTTAATGATCATATGCCATAGAAATGCCAAACTTTTACAACTGTAAAAACTACACACAAGTGAAATGCCCTCATAATTACTGCCCATTAAGAGTGTCTCTCATAATGTTAGCACTAGAGGTAGGATTCAGGTCATATATCCTCTTGAAGGGTCTGGAAGAGAGAGAACATTTATTGAGTGACAACTTATGAGAGATCTTGGGAGGAAGCACAGATTTGTCCCCTGAGCTCGATCCATGATTGTGGCACAGCTGGAGGCCACAGGCGCTCGGCCACTGAGCTTAGAGCACGGATCTCGCAGGAGACGGGTACGTCATGGGTCTCCATCACAACATCAAAGCAAATTCCAGCAGCAGGTGCATTTTTGAGACAATAATGACTGGAATTTACATTTTCATAATTAAAAAAAATGCCTTTCCCAATAGTTGCTCCTTCCTGTGGTGTGTTACCATCCTTTCTTAAGCTATTGTATTCATTCAGAAAGAGAATGAATGCCAGGGGCACATCAAGGATGAAAAATGTGGAGAACAGTAAGAGAAGAAGAAGGATTTCTACCGTTAAAGGCTAATGGGCATGAAAACAGGATATTCTTAACATTTTAACATGGGGGCTCAGGTAGGTTGCCTCACACACTATCAGAGGGTTGTCTCACCCAAATTGGTGAAGTGAAAAAAGAATTTGGCGTATCAAGATGTACTAACAGAAAGGATCTGGTATTCTGTAGCCTCACCCCACCCTTATTTCTAGCTCCATCAAATAAAAAAGCCCCAATAACAAATATCAATTTCCTATAAACATAGTGAGGCTACTAGTTTAGAACAAGAGACAAAACGTTTAGCTTCAGAAAACCATAGATCAAACGTAGCAACCTGTCGGTGAAATCCTTCCTGACAGATGAGACAAATCAGTGAGAAATGGACAAGGCACAGACAGGACTTCCAGAGGCTCAACAGCAGCCATGCAGGGAAGGAGTCAGGGTAAAACGAGAGACAGCTTGGTAGATGAAGATTGCTTCATGTTCACCTGAGAAGCCTTTGGCTTTAGCCCTTTTCCTTTGGGGATAGGGACAAGGGATATATATATATTTTAAGCAAAAATCTGTGTTTTTGCACATAGTGGACATTAATTATATGCTTATTGGATAAAGCATTTTGGACTAGGTGCCTAGCATTCTTTAGCTCATTTAATGCTCACAATATTTATTTAATTATAGATAATTAGACCCATTTTAATTACTCAGAAAGGTAACTTGCCAAAGGCTGCAAATTGTGAAAGCCCAGATTTGTATCCAGTTCTGTCATTTTCCATGATCTCAGGCTGCCCCTATGTCAGCGGGACAGGGACCTGGTGTGCCTGAGGGGAGGCGGGGTGGGGCTGTGATTCAGGGAGGGGAGGGACACTAGGGCACTGCCAGGAATGCTCTTCCTTCTGCCGGGGTTTCTTTACCACATTCCCTCCTCCTGGAATCGTCCCCTCTCTAACAGTATTGAGAATGGCCAGCAGACCCTCAGGACAACTGCTTTGGTTCTGACATTTTATCCTGTCTTTTAAAAAGTAGTGTTTCTTAAAAAATAAAAATAACAAACAAAACACTGTTAATCTATTTACATTTTCATTCAAATGTAATGCTGTTACATCCAAAGCGCGGTAAATGATCATGGAAGTCAGACAGAGGTTCACCAAACTGCTTCCCATAATACTCAGCTCAGTGACTTGAAGTGTGAGTGGTTGCTATGGGCAACCACTTAAATAAACTCAGGGTAGGTCCTGGGGGTTGGGTAGTGTAGGCATTTAATGGTTTACTGGGTTTACATTATTTTGGAAAAGCAAAATAAAATGGATGAAACCCTCCAATACTGAGATTATCCTCTATTTAAGATGACGGTTTTATTTCAAGAGGGCCAGGAAAAGAATAGTAAGGAAGATTCTTATTTTTTAAACAGTTTAACTGATTCCAAAATATTCAAAAAGAATAATAAGCTGGAAATTTCCAGTGGCCACTGACCAAATATTAACACGACTGCAAATTAAAAAACAAACGAAAATCCACTTAATTTTACAGTGGCCCCCCCCGGATTCTTTTTCCTATGGCAGACTGTTGATATTTAACTCGAAATTACATTGTCTTAGAACCCAGTCCTGCTTGCTGGGAATACACTTTTCCATTTTGGTGGGTGGGAACATATTTTACTTTAGCTTTTTGCTTCATTTTCTTTCTCTTCAAAATTGCAAGGGCTTTGAGATCCTAAGCATTGGTGTTTACTGGCATTATTTTGAAACCATTAGCTCATTCCTGCACTCTTGCTCATATAATTCTATGACCATTTCGATATGTTAGGAATATCTCTTTTTCTTAAAATAAGGTCTTTTGCCTTCTACAGCTTTATAAAAACAATGTTCCCCATTCAAAGAGGGAACTGGTTATGTAAATTATGGTACATTCATAGAATAGTATATTTTGTGCTTGTTAGAATGTGGTTAATCTACACATAGTTACACAAAACAATGTTTAAGATGTAATTTTAAGTGAAAGAGAAAAATTTTAGAACAGTATGTATAAAGAAAGTGTAGACACAGATGTGTGTCTATACATCTATAATATAAACACTATAGATGCACAGAACATTTCTGAAAGGATATGCAAGAAACTTAAAATTCTTACCACTCAGGAGGGATAAAAAGGGCATGGAGAGGGGATAAAGGCTTTTACATTATTGAATGCCTTCTAGAGCTGTTGAGAATTTTACAACCACTGCCTTTGTAATATTTAATAGGAAATATTCCCATTATTCCAAACAGAAGAGAGATGTGTGGGTGTGGCATTTGTTGTGGTCTAGGGTGTTAGCATGTTATGCCAGAGAAAACAGCGGTAGCGGCAGCAGCAAGGAACGCTGACCTGTTCTGATCTTTAATATCCTTATGTATCTATGTCATCTGCTATATGGGTTCTTTCTCCTTCATCACACTGGTCTAATTTCTACCATTTCATGGATAAATGAAACTTTCTCATGGCTCTTTTACTTGATTTCAAACTCTGCCTCCAATTCCAACTTGTCTCTATATATCACACCCAGAAGCAGTGTAGTCTAGTGGTGAATAGAATGGGTTCTGGATTCAAATCCTGACTGTGGCACTTCTAGCTCTCTGACCTTTGGCAAGTCAATTAACCTCTTCTGCATCCCAGTGTCTCCTTTGTCTAATTCAGCATAATAGTAATTCTTATTTCATAGGTAGCATTAGAGTTACCAAATGTATGGTGCCTGGCATGGAAGGAGCGCCATTATCATTGTTTGAGATGAATTTTTTATTGTTAAAACTATACATACTCATTGTGAAAACAAACAAACAAACAAAAAAACCCTAAGCGATAGAGAAGAGCATAACAAAGAAAGCAATAATCACTGGCCAGGCCTCCTAGGGAAAACCACAACTGGGATGTTGGGTGATATTTTCCCAGACATGGACACCACGTGAGTTAACACTGAACATACATTCGCCCAAATGAGGTCTAAATATGCTCTCATGAGCTGGCTTTCTTTCTTTCTTTTTTCACTCCCCTCCATGCAGAACATCTTTCTAAAACAACATTTATGTCTTCTCATTTCCTTCTCTGTCAACAATAATGGTTCCCAATCTCTAGTTGGATCAAAACTGAACTAATCCTTCAAATATTTAAAGATCTTGCTTACAAAATCCTCATTATCTATCCAAACAGGATTTCCCATTTTTAAATATTCCTTTTCCTATATCAGTTAGCTTGGTTTCTTTTAATTCAGGCTCACTCCCCACCTCCCACTCCCAATTCTTTCTCTTTCATGAAGCTATTTTTCGTTATTTCCATGTCATATTGACTTTTCCCTTTTCTGAACAACTACAACAGTCTCAGGCCAAGATCATTATTCATGCTATAATTTTGAAACTGACAATAAAACTACGCAAAATAGTCTTCATCACTATTGGTGGCACTTAATCACATATGTGCGGTACAAACAGGACCTTGCATTTCTCTAACCCCCTCAAGGAACATAGCAGCTTGACAAATCAGATTCCTTTGGAAAGAATACCTGAATGAGAATGAGAGGACCTGGGCCCTGAAACTTGCTGAAGAGCTTATGCAAGGCAGTGTTCTGCTCTGAGCCTTCATGTCCTCATTTGCAGTATCACAGGGTTGGAATAATCTCCAGGGTTCCTTTCAGTTTTGAGTCTTCTTTCCCTTCTATCTCTGAAGGAAAGATACATGAAGATAATGTGCATTTATGTGCGGGTAAATGATCAAAACTGGCTCTCTGAGGGGAAAAATAAAGCCTTCACTTGTAGGGTTTATTGATTGCTGTGGTGTAAATATTCTCATCGTGGCCAATATCAAGCTACCAGTGAGAAAAAACTGAACTTGAAATTGGGAAGAGACATGCACAATCACACTTCATCAGCTGACTGGACCCAGCTCCAGAACTTTACCGAGTGGTTCCTTTCAGTGAGGAAAAATCATCTCAGGCTCCATATGGCCAGCTGTTTTCATCTGTAGCCCTTCTTATTCCAATATCCTGACACAACCCGTCTGCAACAGGGAAAATAGTCCAAGCTTGGCTTTCTTAATCCCAGGCTTTAAAGACAGGCTCTAGGATCAGCACTGTCTTCTCAGGTACCTGTACCCACAGCAGAGTGTCCACTCTCTGTGGAAATCTGGCACACAAAGGCTGCTACAGAGGTGGTGGTAATTTCATATGCAGTTGGTAACTTGGATGCATGCCTGGAGTTCTCAGCTCTGCTTTTTTTTGACAAAGAAAACTGGTCCAAAGAGCTAAAAGAAGATTCTGAGCTGGAAGTCAGCAACAATGTCCAGATGGTGAAGACAGTCCCCAGGCTGTTCAGGGAAAAGTCCCCAGAGTTCCACAAGGAAGTGGGGGAAGAAAGTTGGAGTAGAAGGCAGAGGGCTGGAACTTGAGACCCAAGTCCCAGCTTGGACACTCCCTCTTGGGGCTCATACCATGCTAAACCCTTAGTTTATCTATAAAGCATTAAAATCAATTCAAAATTCCTTCTGAAACTGTTGGGAGGATCAAGTGAGATGTATTGAAAATACAAATATAACCTATCTTGAAGAATAGAATTGGAGGAAAATGAAAATTCCAACTAGTAATTAGTTATCAGGATAGATGATGAAATACATTTCCATCTCATTGGCTTATTTAGGCTCACAAATAAGTTTGACAGAGTGTTGAGAAGCTAATGTGATCACTGACTGGGGCCCTTCTCTGATTCTAAGAGGACTAGTTTAGGTTGGTCCTTCATAGCCACCCACCTCCTTTTCATAGAACTTGAAAGAAATGGGATTCCCCAAATAAACTGAGGGAACTATGTTAATGTTCTAAGTGGATGACAATACCAGGGACAGCTGTGTAGATATTTTTAACCTGCTAATGTGTACCTGCCAGACTGAGCTCTGAGCCTCCAGGTGGGCTGGCAGTGCTAAGTAGGGTTGAGGAGGAACAGGGAGCTTTTCAGAGAACCACAGGTTCAGAGGCGGAGGGAGGGTGAAGGGTCTGAGACAGACAAAGCCAAAGGATGCTGGCAGGTGCTAGATGCACAATTCAGCTCGGCAACTGTGGTTAAAGCCACTCTGGGAAGGTCCTACTTAGGGCACCTTTGACATACTGGGATTCTATCATGACATTTGTTCAGCATTTACTCTGTGCCAAGTGCTCAGCAGACATTATTTCAATAGCTTCTTAAACGTCCTTCTAAATGGGGGAGGAGTAAGTAGAAACGTGTGGAAGGATGGTTATATCTGCCTTGAGAAATGTTATGACAAAGTGCTCAGAGGTTCACAGGAGGAAAAAATAACAGCCAAAAGGGAGAGGTTAAGTTTGAAAGAACGGAGACTTTTTTGTGCTCTTCTCCTCCATTAGATTGTAAATTTTCTTGTACTGGATATCCAGATTACTAAAATATCTCCAATGCTCAGCATATAGCAGGTAACTAAGACTAATGATGATAAGAGCTAACATGGATGGAGCCCTTTCAGGTGCTAGACACTGTTCTAACTGCTTCACATACACTATCTTATTGAATCTTCCCAATTGCCCCTGAGGTACGAACTATTATCATCCCTATATAATTGATGAGGAAACTGAGGCACAGGATGGTCAAATAATTTCCTCATAGGAACACATCTAGAAGTAGCAGAGCTGTGATTCTGAACCCAGGTAATTTGGCCTCAGAGTCTGCGCTTTGCTTATTTATTTGTTGAGTGGAGGAACGAATAAAGGCCTTGGAGTGCCATCGCTGCTGTGGACCAACTGTTTTCAGCTCACCTTTTTCTGGGCACTTGATGGTACAGCATTTCTCTGCCTCTTTGCAATTAGATGTGGTCACGGGGAGAGCTTTAGCCAATGAAATGTGAGCAAAAGTGATGCATGCCACTTCCAAGCAGTAACTTTAATGGCCAGTGCTCAGTTCACCTCATTCCTTCTCCCTGTTCCAGAGATCAGTTAAACATTGCTACCTATCACAACTTGCCAAACCCTAACCAAAATCATTCTGGCCAATCCTAACGGAGCCTCTACCATTCTGGGTGACCAAGTGACTCCAATGAACAGAGCCTCCCGTCAATCCATGATGGACATATATTGTGAACAATAAATTAGGTTTTGAGATTTGGGGGCTGTTTATTAAGAAAGCATAATTTAGCTTATCCCACTTAGACGTGGGATGCTTATGTAACAACAACAACAAAACAACCCTAAAATACGCAGCTATGGTTTCAAGATTTAGATGCAGGAGGGAGGTAATAGCTATTGGGTGCTGGAAGGTTTTGATCCATGTAAAGCAGTAGTGAATCATCTGGCAAACTGTTGTCTACAGCAACTTGGAAGGTAGATGATGTCACAAATGAATTGTAGCTCTAGGGAAGCAGCTGCAAAACAGAATATTAATAGCATGTGCTGGTTGCTGTTGGCAGCCTTAGAGAAGGTATTACACAGTTTGAAATGAACTTAGAAAGGAATTGCAAATAGCAATGCAAGGGAATAAGAAGAGTCTAGAAATTTGTGGACTTGTGGGACTGGAAGAAATAACTGATTCCAACTTAGCTTGTTAAGAGTCAGTCTGAGAAAAGTCTCCCTGGTGGCATGGGAGATGACTCCCACAGATAAGTCTGGTCCTGGTACTGAGGGATCAACAATTCCATCCTGACCAAAAGGGGGAAAAGAGGTGTCGGTAATCGAGTATGGGTGAAAGAGTTCAAACAGAGTTGAGAGGCTACTCTGGAGGTCACTCTCACGCAAGCTTCAGTTAAACATTGCTACCTATCACAACTTGCCAAACCTTAACCAAAATCATTCCAGCCAATCCTAAAGAACACCTAGGGCATTACATAAGATTTTACAAAGGTTCCATACACTAGGGTAACCTTCCAGAAACCTACAACCTCCACATGGGTCCCTGGACCAGAGAGTCCTGAAACCTAGAGGGCCCAGCCTCTCCAGAACATCAGCTAGTTCCATATCCTTATCCCATATTATTGGCAGCCCCTTCCAACATGAAAATTTAGAATGGCCATAGCCCAAATACCTGTAAAGAGTAGGACAGAAAAATCAAAGGTGATGGTGGAGTTATACAGAGATGGTAAGGGGGTTTTACAAATGAATATGATTGCTGAATCATTAAATTGATATTTCTTTTAGTCTCTAGTATCTTAGAGCAGCTAGAAGTAAAAACCTAAAATTGTGGAGCTGTAACCCATGCCAAACTCTGAAATCTGTTCTACAATGAATAGTGGTGCTATGCTTCGAGATTTATTCCTTTTTTGTATATATGTTATTTTTCACAAGAAAGGAAAAAAAATTTGATTGAGATAACAAAAAAATATTTATTCCTTCTAGCCTCCTATATTCTGGGGCAGCTAGAAGGAAAAATCTCAGGGGATGGTATGGTAGCCCATGACAAACTCTGGGATCTGTCCTGTAACTACTTGTTGAAGAGTGCTTTGAAAGCTATTGCTTTTTTCTTTCTTTGCTTTGCATATATGATATATAATATCACCAAAAAAGTTAAAAAAAGAAGGTCTTAAGCAATGAAAACAACCACATCCCACTGTTGAAACCTCCAAATGGATTCAGATGATTTAGAATGAGGACGCAATTAAGTCAATCTTTTTGATTTAAAGATTTAAGTGGCTAATATTTGGTCCTCCCCTTTAGCCTGATAATCTCAAGGTGTCTGGGACAGAGAAAAGCATGAGGTGAGAAGGCAGACAAATAGAGCAAAAATGATAATTGTATTTGAAAGACTATCGGTATGGAGCTCACTGGAATCAATAGATAAGAAGCCAATTTTGAGAAAGCTGAATTACCAAAAGAACTGCAAGACTAAATTAAGAGACATAATTAGAATACGCAAATTCATAGAGTCCAGAACTAGAACAGAGGTTACCAGGGGCCAGGGTGGAGGTGGGGAATGTGGAGTTAATGCTTAATTGCTGCAGAGGTTCTGTTTAGGCTGATGGAAAAGTTTTGGTAATGGGTGTGGTGGTGGGACTACAACATTGTAAATATAATTACCACTACTGAATAGTATAATTGAAAGTGGTTAAAATGTGAAATCTTAGGTTAAATATATGTTATCTTTACAGAATATATATAAGATGTTGTACAGAATAAAAATATTAAATACACAGAATAGAACAATAAAAAAAGTATAGAGCTGTACAACACAAAGAATGAATCCTAATATAACCTATGGACTATAGGGTAGTATTATTATCATAATAATATTGTTTTAGGAATTGTAACAGAGGTACCACACTAAAGTAAAGTGTTAATAGCAGGGAAAACTGCATGTGGTGGGGAGGCTAGGGCAGGGTTTATATGGAAACTCTGTGCATTCTGCATGATTTCTCTGTACACTTAAAACTGCTTTAATAATAATAACAACAATAAAAAGACACAGTAAATCTAGGAGACCTAAAATGTCTCTTGTTCTCCTAAGGAGTACACGTTCCCAATGTGTACTCTGAATATGGTCTAGGAGGGTACCAGAAATGGAAGATGCTCTCAGAGCAGGGAGCTTGGCAATGTGGAGAAAAGTGGACAAGAACACTATTTCCAGGGAATGGAATTACAGTATGGTCATGAAACATCCCTCCCACAGGGGAGAGTGTCCTGAAATATCGTACCCAGTGGGATTTCAGAATTGCTGTGGACCAATGACTACTGTTATCTCTAATCTTCTTTCTAAATGGGAGTGCTTATTGTGGATGTTTTGTCTTTGCTCCACTGTTATATTGTATATGTGAGAGAGGCAGACCATTTGTCCTTCTGAGTTCATGGGTCTCCAGTTTCAGAGGCACCTTGTCAGGACTAGATGCAGATATTACCGTGTACCATTTCCTGCTCTAGAGGCTATCACACATCAGACACTGACCAGAAACTCTGAGGTTTATTTGGGCTAGGAGAGGCTTTTTCTCCCTTTCATGGTGGTGGTGAGGTGGGGAATACATTTTGCTGGCAGGAAAGAGAGTGAGCCAGCATTTAGTGTCCAGAGGGTAGACCTAGGTAGACATCAATGCTGCTTCCAAATGCTTTCTGCCAATTCATGTCCTAGGTACAAGGTACAATTGCCTTCCCTGATCTCTTGGAAGTTAGATATTACCATGTCATTAGCTTTTGCAGGTGAAATGGAATGGAGGTGACATAATTCACTTGTGGGTGTCTAGTGCAAATTTCATGCTGAGCTCTTTTCCCTGCCTTGGTGATTTGGAAAGCCTTTGCTGACTAAGAAGGATGCCCAATCTGAGTTTCCTGCTAACCCCAAATGGACATGCAGCCCGAGTGAGAGATAAGTTTTTGTCATTAAAAGTCTGTATGATCTTGGGGCTGTCTTTTTACTGCTAGCATATTCTACCCTATCCTGGTTAGCATAGGCCTGAAGCCAACAAAATAGATCTTAAGACTAACTAAAGGCTCAGTTGGATTTGAACATAGAAAAGCTGTAAGGAAACAGGAGGAAGAAGAGAATGGAATGTTACTGTAACAATTGAATGCTATTTTGAGGACTTAATACATAGACAAACTGGGATCCAGGGATGATTCTTCAGTTATCTACTCAAACCGATACCTTTCTCCAAGTCCATAGAAGGAGTAGGAGCAGAGAGAGGTGGGAGGCAACAAGACAAATTGTTCCACTGCAATCATTCCAGTGAGAAATTGTGAGGTCCTAAACATTGCAGAGTGAGAAGCAAGCTGCAATGTTTCAAAATGGTAACCTGGCTGGCAGAAGTGGACTACTCAGGAAGAAAAGTGATGTATTTTGGGAATACTGAATTATTTGGGTGCTTTGACATCTCATTTTCCTTCATGCTTTGCTTAAAAATATCGAATCTATACACATGATATGAAGATGGTGGTGCTTGGAGCTGAAGCTCTGGACTCCTCAAGCTGGTAAAATCATATACAGGGATTTTGTCTATCCCACCAAAATCTTCAAGCAGAAAAATAAAATTCAGGCTATTTAAAAAGATGTCTGGAAAAATTTGCAAATTAATTGATCCAATCATTACTAACTTTGCAGTTAGAAGTTCCTCCTTGCAGCTAACCTACATTCCTGAGCTAAAGTTTTGATCTCATTTCTTCTTGCTTTATATGTAATAATGTTGATGATTTTGCTATTCCATATGCATCTTCCCTAAAGGTACATTTATTTAGGACTTATTCCCAGCCTACTTCCAAAAAGGATTTGAGGCAGCTCCTAATTTGTCTGCTTAGTCTTCCTTTTAGAGAAGGTTTCTCTTTCTTGCATAATGTCCTGCCATCTGGGGGGCATGACGAAGATTTCTTTAATGATATAATCTGAAAGCAACTAATAACTTGAACTATGCTGACAAAATGGTAATGTGCAATGAAAAAAAGAAATAAAAAAGCCCTCCTCAGTACCCAGTAAAGTGTATTCTTCTGACCAGAAAAAATTCTGAATAAATTTTAATACTCTAGCCTCTGAATTTAAAGTTCCTTTTTCATTTCTGTAGTGCCCGTTTTGCCATTCTCAGACCCTCAAATTCTCATACAGATAGACCTAGTGATACAAATATAGAGTCCTACTTGACACTGGAAAGTCAGATTTTAGTACTTAATAAATTCATTCAACCCAAGGGCTAAATGACTCACATTGTACTTCAATATTGAAAGCACTGAATAAATGTTTGCTAAATGAATAATTAAGTGAGTGATGATCTGAACTTTAACAGGGAACACAGATATTTCAACAAAAGGAATAGCAGCTAGTAGATGGGCAACGGAAAGACATACTAAGACTCTTTCTAAATAGCAGTCTCCCTGGGAAGCCATTATGGAGCATTTTCCATCAGTGCCACCGAAGGGGAGTAGGAATTTTCATTTCCAGAACCCCCACCCGGGATATAGCCTCCTCACATCTCTCTTTGTCCACATGGAGGTGATTTCTAAGGGTACAAAACTGACCTGCAGTCCTATGAAGATGTCTGGGGTTACACACTGCACAGCTACCTAGCTGATCCAGGGGCACTATTCCTGACAGAGAAGACCCACGTCTCTCAGATGCCATCATTCCCTCTGGGCTCTCGGGCAGCCAGCCCCTCTTCCAGCTCTGACCTGTGGGTCACTTGCTCTTTCTTTATCTCACATCAGGCCATGCCTGAGTCAGGACTTTCTCACTGCTTACAGTGTCAGCTGTATGTCCGTCTGCTTACACTACCAGCTCAGAACTTACTTCACCGCAGCCTCTGATCCCCCACAACCACACTTCACTCTCGGAATCTGCTGTAAGTCCTCTTTTTCCTGTGTGTTGCCTCCCCGTTGAACTTCCTTTTCCATTCCTCTCCTCCTTGTCCCACAGTATAATTGTAGCATATACAAAGGCCCCATACAACGGTAGGAAGGAAACAGAATAATACAACCCAACACAGCAAAACTGTAAATGTACATCCTCAGTGATATAAACTCAGGACATTTTCCTATTCTTCCCTAACCACAACACTTGCTTTGATTATCCTCCATCCTCCCAACTTTGAAGTCATCTTCAAATACTTCACCTCTGCAGTCTTGATAAACCCATGATTCTACCTGGTTTTATATCCTTTCTAACTGTCAACATCTGCGCTCCAATTTAGCTCAGATTTAGTTGATATGTAACCTTGGACATATGTATTTAATATCTTTGAGATTCACATTCCTCAGCTGTAAAATGGGGGAAAATAGATGTACAGAGTTGTGATGATCAAATGAGAAAACATACATAAAACCCTTATTACTAGTTCTGGCTCTTAGAACCTTATTCAAACTTAAATATCTCACCTTAATAGTTGCCCATTCCTTCCTTCTAAAAATTATCTGGATCTCCTTTTACCCTTTCGCTTCCTTCAAAGACGCATAAGCAGTATTCTCCTGTCTGCTGTAATGACCACTGTAGGAATAGTTCAGTCTTCCAGATCTCCTTCCATGATAGCTTTTCTTAAGAGCAAATAAAGGGCAAGGAACTAGGATATGGCACAGCCCTTGATACTCATACCTAGGCACGTGGTTTGGAGAAGGGCCTTGGTATCTCAATGAGGGACCTATTTTTTTTGGGGGGGGGGCATGGACAGGCTCTGGGAATTGAACCCAGGTCTCTGGCATGGCAGGCGAGAACTCTGCCACTGTGCTACCATTGCACTGTCTGGGACCTATTTTTTAAATTGGGCATGATGGTGAAATTGGGCTGGTTATAAAATAGGCAGCTGGTTGTACCAGTTTTGTGTGTTTCTTTTTGGTGGTTTAAAAATCAAGTCTGTTTCTAGCTGGGGTTTAAAAGATATTTAAATAATTTGTCTATAAGCAAGTGAATGGGTATCCCTGATTTAACTTTTTTCCAATTTTTATTCTTTTGGAAGGTGGAGTTTGAAAGGGGAAGTTGGGAGGATGGAGGATAATCAAAGCAAGTGTTGTGGTTAGGGAAGAATTCACTGAGGATGTACATTTACAATTTTGCTGTGTTGGGTTGTATTATTCTGTTTCCTTCGACTGTTGTATGGGGCCTTTGTATATGCTACAATTATACTGTGGGACAGGGAGGAGAGGAATGGAAAAGCATGTGGGGAAAACAGGCAATGAAGGAAAGCAGAGACATTTCATCTCGCTTAGGATAAAGATGGGATGATATTGCGATGCTCTTAAGTATAGTTCATATGTTTGGGAAAAAATAGCAACTCTCCCATCTTAACCTCCCTCCTCTCCTCTCTTTTTTTTTTTTCTGGGAAGAGAAGGGGCCAGGAACAGTAGGTGGGTAGGAGGCGCACGTGGAATGTGGGGACTCGGCAGAGGACCCGGGGTGTCTAAAGGGAGAAAAGGGGAAAAGAAACTTATAAAACAAAGATAGGGTAGGCCACAGTGGCTCAGCAGGCAAGAATGCTTGCCTGCCATGCCAGAGGACCTGGGTTCGATTCCCGGTGCCTGCCCATGTAAAGAAAAAAAAAAAAACAAAACAAAGATAACTGAACAACAGCAACAAAAAGGGAGACTCTAGAAGAAGGCTACAATTTTGGGTTCTTGATGTATAGTTGATTCGTTTTAATTCCAGAATTAAAGCTGAAGAAAGGCATGGCACTGCCTCTTGTCTAGTTATTTTACTGACCAGTACATCCTTTTGTCTTTGAACTGTGACCTGCCAGTTCTTCCCTGCCTCGTCCTGAGAGCTGTAGTTGTGACAGTGTAGACTAGAGATACCCCCCTGGGCATCTCAGGGCAATGTGCAGAGGTGGCTGGATCACTGAGCTAAGACAACTCAGGTCTCTGCTCCATGGGAAAGAGTTCTGTGACCCATTTAATCTTTAGAATTTAATCAATTTAATTTTTTTTTTAAAGATTCAGGGTCAGGGAAAAGTGGCTAAGAGGATTACCCATCCTGAAAATGAAAAACTATCTGCCTTCAATGTATTTAGGATTGAAAATAAACCTTCCTGAATCCTTTTGTTAGGTACTTGATCAAAACCATCCTGGCTCTCACCAGAATCAAACATGTACAAAGGCTCAGCCATTTCAGAGAAGTTTCAAGGTCTAAAATATCAGAGACTGACTATTTGTTCCACGTGAAATTTTTTCTTAGTGCCTGGATGAAGGGATAAAGAAGTATGAAGATATTCTGAAGTGTTGTCTAGGATTAATGATCATTTGAATGACCACTAATCTTCTAAATGACAGCTCACTTAATGCCATTCTTAAAAGTTCTTATACAGTATAATGAATATAACTCCAAGATGAGATTTGGACATGGTTTTAACTAATCATGGTTGCAGGATGATGTCTCAGTTCAAGATTAAATGGTATATTATGGCAAATCTAAATAAGAGTCCTCCAACAGAAACAAGCTGTGGCCACGCTTTGAGGAAACTCTGGCTCCAAAACATCTCTCCTACTTGCCTGAAAATTTGCTCTTTAACATTCAGAAGTTCTTTTGGAAAATACAAATAACCCTAGGTGATACGTCATTTCAAATTCGTTGTTAGTTAATAACTAAGGAAGAAGGAAAGTTAGTGGTGAGATGAAGAATTTGTTAATAGTTGTGGAAGAAGAGAAGCAAGTGAGAGATACAATAGGTCCCTAGAGTAAACCTACAGGAGTTTTGCAGCCCAAAGATATACTTCATTGTCTCAAGACCGCCCCTGACCCCAGAGTGCTGAATTGACCCTCTATATCTGAAGAATCAATTGCTAACACTGAGTAGCTGATGAAAACTACCCTCACAATAACCCCTCAAAATGCCTTTGGAAAAGAGAAAAAGTAAGAAGAAACATGAGAAAGTGTAGGAGGAGTGCTTTCTCTCCAACACTTCTGAGAGAAGATGGAAGTCAGAAGCCTCAAACAAAATGTTGTCCCAATCTCACTTGACTAATTTTAGTTATCTTGGTTCGAGGCTATGATTCATTCTTAAAGCTGTGAATTGCCGAGGAGGAAGGCAGAAAAAAATGGACTTAAATGTCAAAGAAGTAGGAACATAAATATAGTTTACTTTTTTTGGGGAGCTAGAATTCTAGGATTTGGGGATCTTTTTTTCTCATAAGGGCCTGAATGCCTGAAACTTCTGGAGAAATAATGATCTCCAGTCAAAGCATCATCAAGGCATAAAAGACAGAATTAGAATTGATCATGAGTCATTCACGTCTGAATTTTTGCTTCCATTAGGTATGTGCCCTTTTCCCTTGGGTGCTCTGTTAAATGCCAGTTAAACCAGAAATCACTAATAAACATATATGGAGTTAAGTATGAGGGAAACTTAATATGTAGACTGTCAGGATAAACAGGATTCATAAAAGAGGTGGAGAAGAAATGAGCGGAGATAAGTAGAAGTACGAGAAATAAGTGTTGGACTGGGATGGTAGCACAGAGAAGAAAGACATTATTGAAAGGTGATCAGATAGTGTCTTGTCTGCTAAAAAATAAGGGGCAATGGAAATGGTTTGGTGAAACTCCATCATAAGTAAGGGAGCATGTTTTTCATTTTACCAGTTGCCCCCTAGTCAATTGGTTATCATCTTGAATTTCCATAGGACTGGAAGAAGAAAATAACAGTCCCTAACATCCAGGCTCAGCTCAGTGGTTTCACTTTCTGAAGTATCTGACCCTCTCCACCCTCAGCTTAGCTACTGGCGGTGCATTTGCCCCGTTTTGCTCTTAAAGCTTCAGAGCAGCAGAATAATTATATGATGGTTGTAAAAAACATGGTTTCAGGAAATTTGAGGAAGACAATCTGCAGAAGGTAAATGAAAAGGGAAGAGCTGCAGTGACTTCAGAATGGATTCCCCATACCTCTGAAGCTATAAGGAAAGCAGACACAAGGCACAATTCTGAACACTGATTTCATCTTCTGGAAGAGGCCAATTAATACTGTGGCTGTGAGTACCTATTAATATCTCTAGTGGAGAGATATTTTAAGGCCCAGAGAAGATATGTGCCAAAAGGGTCATTGGCCGACCTCATTTTGCTCCACCTTGCCCTACTGCCTTTATTATAAATCTAGTTTTCTTTTCAGGTCAGGTATATCTACTTTTCTGAGTCTCTGCTAGGTGTGTCAAAGTGCAATGAAGATCTGGTTCTACTTTCTATTTCCATGATCGTTTTTTTTTTCTTTAGAGGCACAAATAAAAGAAAAGAGGAAGGACGGGATGAAACCGAAAGTCAGAGAAAAAAGAACTCCTTTTCTTGGGTTGGTTTACTACTGACACTGGTACTAAATTTCAATTAAAATAATCTAGAGTCCTTCCACATGATCCCTTGAAAAAATATTAATGATAGAACTCTCCCTTCTACTTCTTTAAAATGAAGTATACTGTTATTTGAATCAATACTCATCACAGAACAGTCAGCAACGCTCTATAGCTGTGTTCTTGGTTTGCCATCTGGTTAGTTTCCCTTAACGCAACTGCTTTAGTCTTTTTCTGTTTTATTTATTCTGTTTTTAAATATTTTATATTGTACTGTAATGTAGATGTATGGATATTAATATGTATTCCATGCTCAAAATATGGAATTAAAGGCACTTTCAAAATACTAATTATCTATAATATGTTTTTCAGGTCCTAAAGGAATTCTACTTTTAGATCTATGTGATGATAATGTTCCCAGGTTCTAGTTTACTCTCTATAATTAATATTAAAAATTAAATCAGGCATTGATTTAAATATTCAGTTTCAGTTGCATACTGTTTCCCATTTACCAATAGCACAAATGGAGATAAGTACTATTTAGAATAGTATTTTTCAAAACAACAAACCATTATTAAGGTCTCTAAAGTTATAACAGTATTGAGTTCATGAAGTTAAAAATATATTAAGAACCTTTACATATCACTTAGTTAAAAACATGTTAAGAACATTTACATATCATCACCCAATTTTCAAGCATGGTCACATTCTGTCAGCTTCTCGAAGATAATCAGACTTTATTACTCAATTATCTGAAAATTTCAGGGTTCTTTTTTTAAAAAAGGAAGAGTTTCCCTGTAGACTCAGTGACCTAACAAATGTTTAGGAATTGGGATATATGAATTTTCTCATTGGCCAGACATTTTATTTCTTTTTAGAAGCCATTCTTGATTTTCAAACTTTCTCTTGGAGGTTAGTGGTTCAGTGTATGATCTGTGCAGAATATACCTGGATGCTGTCTTTGAAGATACTGGGTACATAAGTCAGACTCAATGTCACATCAGAAGACCAGTCAATATATTACCACTGGTACCATCCATAGGATGCTTTCTGACTCACTTTCTCTAAGAGTCCTACAATCTGATCCTGGACCCTTAGAGTATAGCATTAGGATCACTTACTTGAGAGTTGTGAGCTCTGTAAGAGATGGCTGAGTAGCCTTAAGATAGCTTTCTCTTCGTGCAGCAACTTTTGGAGAAGGCTTCGGACTTGTGTCGGAATCACCACTGTCTTCATCTCCCATGGCCTTGATATAGCTGCCACTCCGCATTCTCCGGCAGGGAATCTCGTCGTCTTTACCTCGAGGGGTGTACCCTGTCCATTCATCTTGAGGAACCTATTTGTATATAAATTGCATAGTTAATTTTTTAAAATGAAATCCTACATTTTTTTCTTTTTCTCTTTTCTTCTTTTCGTATGACCCTGGCTTTGGGCAATATAACCAAATCCTCTAAAACATTAGACGTTAACTTTTCAATAATAATGTTTTATTATAATCGGTTCAAAAATATTTTTTTCTTAAGTTTTTTATTTTGAAATGATTTCAAACATGTAGGAAAGGACAGTTGCAAAAATATGCATAACCCATACTGAGAACTCCAAAATACCTCCATTCC
Source organism: Myrmecophaga tridactyla (assembly GCA_004026745.1). Lineage (NCBI taxonomy): Eukaryota > Metazoa > Chordata > Mammalia > Pilosa > Myrmecophagidae > Myrmecophaga > Myrmecophaga tridactyla. The sequence goes on along the minus strand of PVIY010004808.1, from coordinate 56,852 downwards.
TAGTACCCAGATTAATCAATTTTAAAATTTTGCCACTCTTGTACTTCTTTCCATCCCTTCCTTCTTCTCTTTCTCTGTCTCTCTCTTTCTTTCCACCTATAAATCTATCATCTATTTGTATTCTAAACATTTGAGAGCAAGTTATATCCATCATGGTCCTTGAATACACAATACTTTCATGTACCTTTCCTAAGAACAAGGATAGTCACTTATGTAACCATCTTAAGTAGTCATCAAGTTCAAGAAATTTAACACTGACATAAAAGTTAGTCTATTTTCTATTTTTCATGTCCTAATAATAGTGTTCAAAATATTTTGAATACATATCACCCATGCCTCAATCTTTAAAGTAATTTGAGTATTAGGAAAAATTAAAATCATTTGGTTCTGATTCATTTATATTTATCAGTTTTTTTACACTCATAATAAAGTGAAACCATTGGACAAGAATGCCACTGGAAAGGAAAGCAGTTTAATTGGAGCTTTTCAATCACTCTATTTAAAATTTCAATCACCATTTAAAATTCAAGAATATTTTCTGTGCTATATTAAGCCCTTCCTGCCCCTTCTATCTCTACCATCTTCTATTCAGTCTCTCTTCTCCCTAAATCAGCAGTCTATACCAGCTGCATTCACTTCCTTTCTCAACCCCTTAATCTTAATTTGGATTCAATCCCCATAGATCTACTTAAAGTACTTTTTAAAGGTTTCCAATGATCTCTTCATGAAGGTTAATGGGATTTCTCTCTATTTTCTTGACCTCTACACACTCACACAAACATTCCTGACACACACAAACACATCTGACACATACCCAACTTCTTAAGATTTTTCTCCTCTTTTGGCTTTTTGCTTACTCTAGTTATATCTACTACCTGTCTGAATTTTTCTTTCTGTCTTGATCTGCTGGATCCTATTCTAAGTCCCTAATTCTTGGCACCATACTGTTTTCTCTTTCTATAACATTTCTTTTAAGTTCAGCAGAGCACTCAGTACGTTTTAGAGGGTTGCCTTGACTTTCTCTTCAGTTCTTTTTAGATTTTCAACTTAAACATGAACTCAATCTAGGATCTCATTCCTCTTCTATTTTGATAAAAAAATGCATAACGACCACTCTTTTTTTTAAAAAATATTTTTATTGACAAATCTTTACACACATATATTCCATACATGGTGTATAGTCAATGGCTCACAATATTATCACACAGTTGTGTATTCATCACCAAGATAATTTTTTAGAACATTTGCATCACTCCAGAAAAAGAAATAAAAAGAAAAAAGAAAAAACTCATAAATACCATACCCCTTACCTCTCCCTCTCATTGACCATTAGTATTTCAATCTACCCAATTTATTTTACCCCTTATCTTCCCCATTATTTATTTATTTTTTAATCCATTTTTAACTCATCTGTCCATACCCTGAATAAAAGGAGCATTAGATCCAAGATTTTCACAATCACACAGTCACATTGTAAAAGTGATAACATTATACAATTGTCTTCAAGAATCAAGGCTACTGGAACACAGCTCAACAGTTTTAGGTACTTCCCTCCAACCACTCTAATACACTATAAACTAAAAAGGGATATCTATATAATGCATAAGCATTATATAAGCTGAAATCTCTCAGCCACTGAAACTCTATCGTGTTTCATTTTGCTCTTCCCCCTTTTGGTCAAGAAGGCTTTCTCAATCCTGTGATGCTGGGTCTAGGCTTGGCTCAATGACCACTCTTTTTATCTGCTAGGAATTAACAAACAGCTCATAGGGCACAAAACACTGCACAAGGGCTTTATTAAGAAAGGGATGCTGGTTCTTGCCTTCAAGATGTTTTATGATTAGATGAGAAGACAAGCACAAATCTATTTGGGTACAGTTCCATATCAACATGTAACAAGCAAGTTTAAGATTTGGTGCCATAAATGGACTATTCACCAAGAAGACCCCAGGAAGAGGACTTCTCAGTTATGGCGATGGGGGAAGGGGCATCCAGGAGGGGCTCCTGGGACTGGCCAAGTTTGTAATGAGAAATTAAAAAGGTACTTAATATTTTGACGGTAACTATTTACTGCTTATCTGCTAAAATAATACAGTATTTCACTTAACACTTAATTATGTTAAGCCACCTGTTTACAGGATCTTATTTCACCAAACTAACAAACTTTGAGGTGACCATTTTTTCCCTGTATTTCTCAGTTGAGAAGGAGGAGGTCAGAGTGCTTAAGTAACTTGCCAGATACACACAGCCAGGAGATGCTAGCACTGGGATTGAAGGCATCTGGTTTAACTCCAAAGATGAGAGTTTTGAATTAAACTAAATTTTATGATTAGTAACACCTGAATTGAATTTTAAATCTAAATTATTAAGAAACTGTCTAAATAATACATACCCATATTTAGTCATAGATTTCTACACATTATTGGTTCTAATAAATGAGAATAGATATTCTACCAAAAGCACTGTTCTTTCCTTCCTAAATTATGAATGTACCTGTATAATCTGAGAGCCTACATCTAACAGAACAGATGTGAAGAGTCGCCACCCTCCATGGGCCTGAAAACAGTGGTTTGTAGGTTCTGATTCTGAAAAGTACCCAGTAAAGTTCGATTAAGTGTTACTACATAGCATGCATATCTTATTTAACAAATTCTTAAATTGTACTTTCTTTGAGCCAGTCTATTATAAATGATTTACAAAATTAACTCATTTGATCCACACAGCGTAGGGTAGGAATATTATTATCCCATTTTACAAATGAGGAAACTGAGGCTATGGAACTCATCCAAAGCCACAGCTAGTGAGGAGCAGAGCCAGAGTTTCAACCTGGCAGCTCTAGAGGCTGTGCTGTTCACCGCTATTTGATTGTGCCCCTCTTTCTAGAACATTCTTCCTGGCATCTCCAGAACTGAGCAATCACAATCCCATGATGGTTTTGTAATCCATTCATTTGATAGACTTGTCATTTATCAACTATTCTAGTAACAACCTAGAGGTTTAACTTAGCTAAAATCAGCAAAATCACCACAGCAACAAAGGAGAGTTCTTAGGGAATTATAAATGTTGAGATCAGTCTTGTTTTCCTTAAATTGGCAGATGACTCATTGTCACTGCATAGACACAATCATGTTTGGAACCTCATTATTGGCTTAGCAATTACATTTAAAAAATGAACTTATTGTAGCTGAGGGTCATATAAACATGCAGTACTGGTCATCTGTCACTATTGGAGCACAATTTATAAGCTTTGCTCTTTGGGATATGTTGGAGACTAATGATACACTTACTTATGAAACAAAACATGGCAAATTTCTGTTTAGGTGTTTTTTTCCAATGATTGTGTGTGGTAGAAGCTTGGGCTTGTATTAGAAGTAGGCTGCAAATGTTGCTAAGGGAACCAGATGAGAAGTATTTAGTCTGTATACCTTTTAAATGCACATTTCAAATCTTAGCAACTAAGAAATTGTATGGAAAGAGTGACTTCCATTGGAATGGAAGGAATTTCAAAATTCATACATTATTCATTCACCTAGGTAAAGCCTACAAAAGAGTACATATACATACTACAGAAATAAATCCCAGGTACAATGTAAAGAAACAGAAAATCAGGACCTTGAAGAACACTGTGGCTGTTAACATAAGGGCCAGCAAAGGTGCTGTAATTGAGTCACAGTTTTTATTTTGAGTTTCTTAAAATCGAAAGCAAAGAGGGAGTCAGTGCTCAGGCACATAATTTTCAAGGAAAGCATACCAGTTTGTAAGGGGCCCAAAGAGTGAAATATTACTCCCTTTTGAATGGAAAGAAAGGCCAAGCACGTGGCTGCAGCTGCTATTGTAGGCTAGTCAAAGGTTGCCTTAGTTCTGCTTTGGTGGCAAAGAGAAAAGATTTAGAGAAATCTAAAGGAAAGGCTAAATTTGTAGCTGTCTGAGAGAGCCTTCGTTATGCCTGGTCACAGCTGTTCAAGGCACTGGATGTCTTGGTAAGAAAGGGCTACTGGAGCAGATAGAAAAGCAGGCTGGCCACTCGTCCTTGGCCCAGCCTGATGTCCTGCAGATCTACACCAGCTTAGGAATTCAAAGGACTCACATATGTTAAAAAAAGTAAGAGAAGCAATCTAAAAAAAAGTTTAGGTTTAACAATAGCTACGGACAAGAGAAAAAAAAAGGGTTATTGGCTTTCTAATGCTTATGCTTAGTTGCTCCAATACAGAGTTTTATTTTTTATAGCATAACATGAGGATTAGTGTGCCTTTTTTCTTTTCAGGTCTAAAGCCAGTCTATAACAGAACCATAAGCCACCATTCCTAAGTACAGAAGACTTACCCCTGATCAAGGTGTCATCCTCTCACTCCAGTGAGGCTGTTTCCTTAACTGAAGCACTGCCATGGGCACTGGATCATGGTCATTCTCACGAAGGCTGTAACCTCTTCAGTCACAGAATGGGATAAAATCAACCACCACCTAGTGGGGCTTGCTTACATTTCTCTTTACGTATCCTTCTTTTCCCCACCTTCCCTCTGTAGCTCTTTCCTTCCTTTAGTTCTGCAAGTATTTTTGATTATTTGCCAGCCATGGTCTGGGTGCTGGGGATATACTGTGGAGAACAACACAAACTATGACCTATATTCCATGGAACACGCATTCCAGAAGGAGAGCAGAGAAAGATGAATAGTGGACACGTACACCAATAACTGAAGAAGATAATTTCAGGAAGCCTAAATCCTGTGAGGAAAATAAAGTGGGCCAAAGTGACGAGTGTCTGGGGGCAGGGAGTGCTACTCTTTAGAAGGCCTCCGTGAAGAGGTGGTATTTGAAAGGAGCTCTGAATGGCCAAAGAATCATCGGGGCACAGCATGGGGGAAGGACTTTCAGGCAGAAGGAACAGGCAGTGTGAAGTCCCTAGACTAAGAATAAGCTGTTCCAAAGCATCAAGAAAAGAAAGCCAATGTGGCTACACAGTATAGAGCTAGTGGATGAGGGAAACTAGAGGGGGGTGGGGTCTAGACCATGTGAAATCTTGTGAGTCAATCTCAAGTTTTCCTTCAAGGCTGAATCCAGCTCTCCTAAAGCTCTCTCCAGCTGCTCCAGTCTAAATTGATGCTCCCCTTTTCTGAAATCTATAGCATGAATCATCTACGTAGGGATCAGCAAATGATGGCTCAGACTAAATCCATCCCACCATCTGTTTTTATAAATAAAGCTTTATTGACACACAGCTATGCCAATTCATTAGGTGCCATATATAGCTGGTTTCAAGCTACAAGGGTAGAGTTGGCTAGTGGGGATAGAGACTGTATGGCCCACAGCAAAAGTCTGCCAACCGCTGATCTACATGATCATGCTAAGTCCTTATTTGTGTAATCATAAAATGGTGTTTGATATACCTTGCTTGTTTCATGTATCTTCATTTCATCTCTCTAATGATTCTGCAAGTTCACTGAAACCAGGGGGAGCAGTACTGCTGAAAAAGGTTGGGCTCTGCAATTAGACAATTTAGATTTAAATTTCCACATGCTGGTTACTAGCTCTTGGGCAAGTCAGTTATGTCTTGTTTCCTTATCTGTCTCCAACCCCACGGAGTCCTGTGTGGATTACAGGAGTGCTCAGTAAAAGTCTGTTTATGCAGGTTCCGCACTGTTCACAGCAGCCAGCACATTGCTGAGCACACAGGTGATGGAATGAATTTCCAAGAAGGCTCTGACACCTGTTTTCAGAACTCACTGGGGATAGAGTGGGAAGAAATAATGGAAATATATTAAGCAAAAAATTAAATTCCTAATACACTTTCTCCCTCTATCATTTTTTAGTTAGAATAAGCTAATCTGAAATGCATCCTTTTGGTTTCCAAAGCAGAAATTTTAAGGGAAAAAATTTCCATGGGGACTATTTTTGCATTTGGAGAAGATTCTTTTAAAAACCTTGTCCCTAGATTTACGTATTCCAGATAATAGGAGGACTGCCAGAGCTGGTCGCTGGGCATCAGGGGAGTTCTGGGTTGCATGAAGGCTCTGCTCTGTCTAGCTCATAGGAGGTGATGCCAGTGAAATTCTATAAGGGCAGGCCGGTGAAATTCTGTGAGCAGAGAGTGGGGACTGTGGATTACAGAGAGTCAGGAGAAAAACAGGTGTAAATGAAACCTGAGGTGGAACTTTAAAAGCAAGTTATATTTATCAAGAATCAAGGATGCTGGGAGAAATAATTTAGGCATTTGTTTGATTATAAGGAAATAAAAACCATACAGCATGGAAGACCAGTGATTAAAAAGTTCAGTATTGGATCAAGACAGCAGAGTGAGAAGCTTCAGTGCTTGGTCTTCCCAAAGAAGCTTTGAACAACCAGCAGGAACTGGCAGAAAGGTCTTTCACAAAGCTCCAGAAAATAATTATAAGGCCTGCAGTCAGATGGTGTACACAAAATCAAGGAAAAGCCCATTTAAAAGCAGTGGGATCTTGTGGTATTCTGGCTGGCTTATCCCCCATCCCTCACTGGCTCAGTACAGAGCTGGCCTGAGCCCCCAGTGTGGCTCTCTTGTGCCAGTACTGGAGAGAGCAGAGTAACCCTCATGCATAAAGTGGGGGCATGTACGTCTGGCTCAATCTGTTGGGTGGTGTCCTGAGGTAACTGCCACCTTCATGCAGACAGTTTACAGAGCTTCCCCACAGAATGCTGTGGGAAAGCAGTCAAGTCACATTGCTGGTTGTGGGACAGACAGTGCAGTGCCCAGCACCATGAGGAAACTTTTTCCTAGGGAAGAGAGGACATTTGTATCCATGTAAATGGGGGAATTCCTAGGATCACATATGCATACCCAAGAAAATACGAATTCTCAGGAAGGATTCAGGGAGCCCATGTGTTTTGGCCTGGAGTTCTCCAAAATCATTGCATAGGTAAACCCCGAAAAAGAGCATTTGCACAGATTAATCTGCAAAGATTGGGAAAGATGCTCTTTCTGTTGTTGTTGTTAGCTCCTTGTAGTCAAAGAAAGCTCTGTCATAAACTAGCTGGAGACAAGCCTAAGGAACAGACACCTCAGAGTCTAAATTCCAGTGATGATGCATTAAAATATTAAGTGCTCAGTTTTCAACAAAAGATTATAAAACATACAAAGCAACAGGTAGCAATGACTCAGGCAAAGAGTAAAATTAAAGCATTAGAAGCCATTAATGAAGAGGACTAGACCTGGGACATACCAGACAAAGATTTAAATATACCTCAACAGCTAAAGGAAAACATGGACAAAGAACTAAAGGAAATCAGGAAAGCGATAAATGAACACAACGAAAATATCAATATAGAGATGGAAATTATGTAAAAGAACCAAACTGAATTTAAGACCCCAGTAACAGAAATTAAAAACTCCCTAGAAGGGTTCAAAAGCAGATTGAGTTGGCAGAAGAAAGAATCCATGAACTCAAAGATAAGACAATGGAAATCATCCAGTCTGAGGAGCAGAAAGAAGAAAGAAAGAGTAAAGAATGAAGAAAAGTATGTGAATAGAGTCTGAGGAGGCTGTCAGATACCATCAATTGTCCAATATATGCATTGTGAGAATCTCAGAAGTAGAAGACAGAGAGAAAAGGACAGAGAGAATAGTTAAAGAAATAATGCCTGAACATGTCCCATATTTAATCAAAAACAAATATATACATCTTAGATGCTCAATAATCTCCAAATGCGATAAACCTCAATAGAGGCACACTGTGACATATTATAATCCAAGTGTCAGATGTCAAAGTTAAAAAGAGAATGCTGAAAGCTGCAAGAGCGAATTAACATGTCACTTACAAGGGAGTCTCAGCAAGATTAAGTGCTGATTTCTCATTAGAAATCACGGAGGCAGAAAAGCAGTGGGATGACATATTTAAAGTACTGAAAGCCAGAATTTCATACCCAGCAAAAATTGCCTTTCAAAAAAGCTGAGGGAGCTTGCCACTACTAGCCTGGCCCTAGAGGAGTTGATAATGAGAGTTCTGTAGGTTGAAAAGTAAGGAGAATAGATTTAAGCCATGTGAGGAAATAAAGATTTATTTATATGGCAAGGATAATCATATGGGTAAATATAAATGCCAGGACAGTTGTGTTTTTGGTCTGTAACTCCACTTTTTACTCCCTACAGGATCTAAAAGGCAAACGAAACTTATGATACAGCAGTAGTTTGGAACTCATGGTGTATAAACATGTAACCTGTGACAGGAACTGCATAAAGGGGGTGGGGGCATGGAGGGGTATGAGAACACAGCGTGTATATACTATTGAAGCTAATTTGGTACTAAAGTATCAGATATTGTTATAGATTTAGGACACTGGATTTAAGCTCCGTGGTAACTACAAAGTAAATATTGGAGAACATGCAAGCTCATAGAGGCATATAAGGAATGTGCAAGACCATAGAGGCATGGGGGGAAGGGAGGATTAGGGAGTGTATCCATATTGGGTGAATGGTTTCTTTTGGGTGAGAAGGGAAAGATTTAGTAATAGAAGGTCATGATGGTACTTTCACATTTTGAATGTGATTAATTCCATTAGGCTTGGGAGAGGCTGAGATGGGAAAATGTATGTATGTTCCCACAACTTAAAAATAAAAGAGCAACTAAAGAGACAATGACAATTAAATAAATGCAATACATGGTTCTGGATGGGTTCTAGCAAGGAAGGAGAAAAGGCTCAAAGGAACATTATTGGGACATATGAAAAAATTGTAATATAGACTAAGCTTTATATCAATGTTGACTTTTTTGAATTTGATAAACTGCACTTAAGGTGGTTACATAAGTGAATATCATTGTTCTTAGAAAACGTACATGACAGTATCAAATGTTCAAGGAACATGATATATACAAACTATACTCAAGTGTTCAGAAAATGGACTGATAAATGGACATATGAATAGACATAATTGATACAGCAAATGTGACAAGTTAAAATCGGAGACTCTGGGCATGCTGGGGAGGGGTGTGTTGGAGATTTTTGTATGGGTTTATATTATTTTTGTAATTATCTTGTAAGTTTGAAACTATTAAAAAAAGGTGTTAGGCGTCACTAATAGGTTTATATTTGCAAGTTGTTAATTTCTTCCCAAGCACAGGACATTTAAATGAAACCAACCAAGTAAATTAAATGGGAGTGTTTGACTAAGGTTGTGTGAGGGGGGCCGACCTACTTGACTTTTCCCTGATTTGATGAGGAAGGTTACATCATAATAAGAAATCCTTATTTATGGGAGGACAGCCAGGGATCTGACATTTATGGAACATTCTCGAAGGGCAAGGACCTACACTGGTGTTGCTTTATTTCAATCCTTACAGTCGTCCTAGAAAATAGACATTATTATTTCTATTTTGTTGTTGCAAAAAGGATCCAAAAAGGTGAAATGACTTGCCCAAGGTCATAATAGCTAGGAAGAGTAAGCAAATATCTGACACCAAAGCTCTTAAGAATTTCACCCTGTCTCTGATGGATGTAGGTTGATGGAACAAATGAATAACATAAAAAAAAAAAAAAAGAATGGAGTGCGTGATCCCACTTAACAGCACTGTTTTCATAAAATATTTCTACTGAAAGAAGGAGAAATTTTATCTTGTCACTAATGTGCTACCACAGTTAGAAGAGGGTTTAAAATAATAAATAGTTAAGCTAACTCTGAAATAAAACAGTGCCTGTAATTTCACAGATTAGTGGTGCCCTTACCAGCTGTGATTTTCAGTTACTGTTTAACAAACTGGACAGTTTTGAGGGAATTAGAAAACTTGTTGGACAATCACAAGTCTGGGGTCTTTTTTGGCATTTCACTGCCGCCTTCACCCTAGATTTAAGTTCCCTTCCAAGTTCTTACAGAAATAGCTTTAACGTCTCCGCCTTCTGAGCAGATGTGGGGAGCTCTCAGATTCCCTATGCCCTCCTCTCCTCTGCAGCTCCTTGCAGCTGGGGGAACTCCTTTTCTGCTCCATAGTTTCCCAACTGACAAATGTGACTTGACATCCATGTCCATTTAGACTTTTAAGCTTACTCTTCTCATGACAGAAATAGAAAGAAAGAGCAAGAATAGGAAAATTACAAGGATTGTGCAGATGTCTGGCGTGATTGTCATTTTCCAATCAGGAGAAGATTTCCGTGGCAATCTGTCCAACTCCCTTTGAAGACCGAAGCAGGTATAATATTTAATATGCTTCAGATTACCTTTTGAGGATAAGTGTAAATAATGATCTCTAAAAATAAGGCTTATACTTTTCACCCCACCTCCTTCCAAATAACATTTTTAAATGCCCATAAAAGAATATAATTTTGTAGACAGTAATATGCAATGGTGATTGGCTTGATGGGACCCTATGGAATTATTCACATTCACAAACGTTCATAGGTCTCTATCACCCTAGCAGGTGCTGTGTAAATTAAGAGCATTTCACAAAGCACAGTCTCTGGTCTCACAGGGGTTTACAAGTTTAAAGTGGATCAGACTCATACGAGGGATGGATGAAGTAAAACAGTAAAAACAGCTTTAAACCAAGTCAAGCTGAGTTGAATATCAAGTCTCGGCACCTCTGAATTACCTATAGGGTTTATAGTTCATTCCTATAAATCCTCTCCCCTACGGTAACGTTGTTTTCTTAAGTGGTTGAATGTGTGTGTGTGAAATGCGTGGGTTCCACTGAGAAATGGCACCATGGGAAAAATATAGGGGCAGGGTTGCGACCCTCAGGAGGGGAGGAACCCATGGGCCTTTTGGCAATGGTGGGAAGTGAGTGTTACTGGGACGACTGCAGGCATCCAGGGGGGCAGTATCTGTTGCTCTCATGACATATCAAGAAATAGTAACTAAGATACTAGACTCCAGTAAGTGAGGACGGGGACAGTACTGGAATTCATTACTTATCCACCCTGCATTCTGACTGTGGTTTTGCTACTCACCTTGCACTTCCCGTTCTTGAAGTCACAACTCCCTGACTTTGCTTTGGGGAAAAGTTTTTCTGCAAGTCTTAGTTGTAGCGCAGGTATTGGGCTCAGCCAATCAACACCCCGCTTTCCTCTAGTGTCACTGCTCAGTTCTGGGCTAAGCATGTAATCTACACCAGTTCAATGAGTAAGATCTCTGGACCTCTCCGTGGATTGCTGGGTCAAACAATGCACTTCTGCAGGAAGCAAGTAGCCTCAGGATCTGCTGGCAGCCATTCTATAGTCCCTAATCCACATACATTATTTCACCTAATACAAAATTTGTTAGTAATTTCATTGCAAAGATGAGAAAACTGAGATTTAGGGTATTAAATAACTTACACTAAATTTTACAACTAGCTAATAACAGAACTGAAAGCCAGCTAGCTTCATTCAAATTTCTTTGCCCTATCATACCATGTTGCTGTGTTTAAGAGTTTCAAGACTTAGTAATTGTCCATTAAACATAAAACTCAAGCACGAAGTTGCTGGGAGATAGCATGCTATAACATTTTGAAAATTTTTATAAAACAAGTAATGTGTGTTAGATGCTTGGAAGAACTAAAAGACCTCAAATTAAAGGGCACAGGATGCTCATCACCCAGCAGTTATAGTTGGAAACAAGTTTTAGTGACCTATAAGGAAGAATAAAAACATCCTAAAGGATTGCAAGACAAACACAATAGAGTTTATGTCAATGGTAATATATTGATTTCAACTATATAGGAGATAAGCTAATATTCAACCCTTTCTTGGTTTTTATTGTAGCTCTTCATATTTATATGTCTGATTGGCATACTGTAGGCTTCTTTGTTTGCTGGGATGCTTGGTGAGCCATTATATTTCTCATTATCACTGTAGTCAGCTGGTGTGTGTCCAACACATCCCAAGAAGTTTGTGGCTATAATTCCTAGTTCAAAAAATGGAATTCCCTAAGCGATCTAGAATTCTGTGTCTGGTGTTCAAAAGCAAAGATATCTGACAAGAGATCAGGGAGTCTCTTCATGAGGTTGAGAGAAATCCAGATGTAGAAATATACATTAAAACTAAACTTTCATTTTGGCTAAACTCTTAGAACTCTCTCAACACATCTGTCGGTTGCTATATAAACCCCGACGACCTTTCAAAGGTTTATATGTACAGAGTTATTTCCATAGAACTTAAAGCCTGATAATCTTATCATGAATAAATGGTGCAGCTATTTCAGACTCTATAAAAATATGAAGTCAGTCATCTCAGGTATTAAAACAGTTAAAAAATTATGAATTATGAAATCAACTTTGGCAAATATTTATTTTATTTCTCTATCATTAATTTTAGAATAGTAAGTTTCTCAAATGAGGCTATACATTATTATAAGTGTGAGTTAATAACTTAGCTATTTTGCATCTAGGAAGAAAAATAAATAGATATAAGTGAAGGTAGAACTCAAAATTTCCTGCTTTTCATCACTGTTATCTGCTTACTAACGCATCTCGGTGCCTTCTGGACTTTTTTCCCCAAGTTACATTCACTACATCTAAAAGTATACTGCATTCAAATGTATTCAATATAGATACTTTCCTTCAAGAATCCCATCCAGTCTAATTTAATGAAGCCATCAGCTTTCAAACTACGTGAATGTAGTTTTTGACATCTGCATGGAACTAAATAATATTTCAGGTATTCGTATGCACATGTGCAATACAGAACACTGTACATCAATAATCATCACGTGGAGATGGCTCCTCTTGAGGATTTGCCTTCAAGCCTGTGTTTCAACCCACTTCCTCTAGGTAGCAAGACGTCTATAACTAACAGGAGTGACTCCATAAGCATGAGTATAGATGAGTATAATGTACTCAGTGTTTCCAAGCTAGCTCAAGCCCCATTAAAAGGATGTCCCAACTGGAATATTCATTATAGAGTTTTGAGGTAAGAGTCCTTCTAAGAGCAAACATTACTGCATTCTCTTCCTTCACTTTAACTGATCAATTAGTGGGGGAGGTGGAGTTAAGTACCATTTCTTTTCTTTTACGTGCTTTATTTTTATTATATACATATATTAATTCTTACTGTAAACAACAAACAAACATACAAACATTCTATACATGGTGTGCAATCAATGGCTCACAGTATCATCACATAGTTATGTATTCATTACCATGATCATTTTTTTTGACATTTGCATCTCTCCAGCAAAAGAAATAAATAAGAGAAAAGAAAAAACTCAAACGTACCATACCCTTACCTTTCCCTCTCATTGACCACTAGTATTTCAATCTACTCAATTTATTTTAACCTTTGTTCCCCCCTTTATTTATTTATTTTTATCCATTTTTTTTACTCATCCGTCCATACCGTAGATAAAAGGAGCATCAGACACAGGGTTTTTACAACCATACAGTTACACTGCAAGAGCTTTATCATTATATAATTATCTTCAAGAAACATGGGTACTGGAACACAACTCTAAGTACCATTTCGTCTGTAACTTACTCAAAATGCTCTAAAAGCATTGATTAATCCATTTATTCCACAGGTATTTATTGAGAAGATAGGAAACAGGTGCTGCCTTAGGTACTGGGGAGCAGGGAGACAGACATTAATAAAGTAAGTAAAATGTACATTGGATGGTAATGTACGTTTCAGGGAAAAAGAAAGCAGGGAAGAAGGGAAGCAGGATGTGCAAGGGGATGGGAGAATTTGCAATGTTCAGTAGTGTGGTCAAGGCAGTGTGACGGGGGCTCAGCAGGTAGAATTCTCACCTGCCATGCCAGAGACCTGGGTTTGTAGAATAAATAAATAAATAAATAAATAAAAATAAAATAGAAAATAAAAGAGTAAAAAAATTTAAACCGTGTGGTCGTTGGAGGCCTCACAGAGAAGGTGACCTCTGGAAAAGACTGAGTCGGGTAGGGGAGTCAGCCCTGAGGTCTGGCGGGAAGGTGTTCAAGCTGAAAGAAGAGCGTATGACAAGATCCTGAGATGAAAGCATGCCTGCTACATTCTATGTGTAAGGAACAACACTGAAGTCAGGAGGCTGAAGTGGGGTGAGAGGGAATGGAAGGTGAAGGCAGAATGGTAGTGGGTGGGTGGGGTCCCCATCCATGGGCTTGGCAGGTCATTGTAAGGAGTACGGCTTTTATTCTGGGTGAGATGGAAATTCACTGGAGGCTTTGATGAGAGAAATGACATCATCCGGTTTAAAAGGATCAGTTAGGTTGTTAAGACTGACTAAATGGGATCAAGTGTAGAATCAAAAAGACCGCTTAGGCTAATGCATTATTCCAGGCAAGAGTTAGGGTGAAGATATAGGGGGTGGCAGTGGAGGTGGGGCGAAGGTAAGGCCCATGATTTGGACATGGGGACTGAGATAAAGAGAGGGGTTGAAGATGACTCCAGGGTTTTTGGCCTTTGCAACAGCTGAGATGGGGAAGGTAAAAGCAGGAATGATTTTGGGACGAAGATTAGAAGTTTGATTAAGAAGATCAAGTTTGAGATGCTTATGTGACATTCATGTAGAGATGTTGAACAGGGAGCTACATATGGAAATCTGGGAATTCGGGCTAGGGGCTGGGAAGATAAATTTGGGTATACCCACGGCATTTAAAGCTATGAGAATGAATGAAATGACCTACAGAATGAGTGTGGACAGAAGAGAGAAGTTGTTCAAGGCCCGAGTTCATCCAGCATGCTCCAACCTGAAAAGATGGTAGATGTTCTAGTTTGCTAGCTGCCAGAATGCAATGTACCAGAAACAGAATGGTTTTTAACAAGGGGAATTTAATAAGTTGGTAGTTTACAGTTCTAAGGCTGAGAAAATGTCCCAATTAAAACAAGTCTATAGAAATGTCCAATTTAAGGCATCTGGGGAAAGATACCTTGGTTCAAGAAGGCCAATGACGTTCAACGTTTCTCTCTCAGCTGGAAGGGCACATGGCGAACATGGCAGTGTCTGCTGGCTTTCACATGGCTCTACCAAAAAGGGCCTCTCTCCAAAATGTTTCCTCTTTTAAAGGACTCCAGCAAGCAACTCCACCTTCAGTGGGTGGAGACACACCTCCATGGAAATCATCCAATCAAAAGTTACCACCCAGCAATATTGAATGAGGATCAAAGGGCATGGCTTTTCTGGGGTCCACCACAGATTCAGACCAGCACAGTAGAAAAGGAATAATGAGCAACGCAGCGTGAGAAGGATCAGTGAGGGGTGTTGCCTCAGAAGCCAAGACAAAGAGGAAGGCCAGACTGACCATCATGTTGGTTCCTGGGAGGCTAATTCACCAGCATTGAGTTTTTCCTCTTAGTAATTAGCTGCTTGTACAAAGGGTTCTGCTGTACATTCATCAGCTTAATCCTCCCAGCAAGACTGGAAGCTTCTTGAGAGTAAGGCTTTTCTTTTCTTTCTCTCTCCCTCTCTCAAAAGCAGTGTCTTTTAAGCAGTTTTTGACAATGCCTCACAGTAAGAAATCCATCTTACTTTGGAAACCAGTATTTGCACATATACAAATGGAAAGAAAGGTTTTACAAAACAGTACTTAACCTTACTGTATGCCATACACTCTATTTTCTTTTTTATTATCTTCTATTGCATTCTATTTAATTAAAAATAATATCTGTGAAGCACTAAATGGATTTCTGTCAATACTAATTGATTGCCACCATAGGGTCGAAAACCAGTGCTTTCAGAACAGCTAGCACAGGGTGGTGCCACATTCTTTATTAAGTAGAGATGATGTTATTCATCTTCCTTAAAAGTAGATAATTAATAGAGTGTTAGATGAATAGCTTTGAGACCCTAAATCAATACTCCTAGAATGGAATGCTCTAGTCCTTAGTTACTTTTATTTACGGTGCTTTTGTAAAAGAGTCTTTCTGAAGGGATTCAGAATGGGGACGGTCTAGGACATCTTTTTGAATAGGCCTCTGTGTAACCAGAGTCGGAGGAAACCCTACTCCCTAGCTCATGTCGGCCGTGACTAGCCAGATGGAGTAAACCAATCAGTTGGGCTATTATCGTACTTGCAAAGCAAAAGGAGTCTGATGCAATCTGATGTTTGCATGCTTTTAATTGTTCTTGTGTATCAACCTCCAGGGGTGGGGGGAGCTCAAAACATTTAAAGAAAAATTTTTACAAAAGGCTTCATCCATTTTAGAACAACCCTGTCTTTTTATTCTAATCATATGATATTTGACTTCAATATGAGACATACAACAGTTAGGAACAGGAAATAAAAACTCAATTAAATATCCATGACCCTGAAAAAGATGGAACGGTGACAAAAATCATTAGTAATGATATGTTTTAGAATTTTGAAATGTTCATCTACAGAAATGGTCTTTCAATACAGACATCTCATTTAAGGAATCTTTAAAATGAGAGCCTGGCTTATAATAAGCCCTCAATAAATGTCAGCTAATGCTTAAATCCTTCTCTATACAGTACACCTACAAAAGGGATTCAGAAGAAAATAGAATATTTTCCCACCATGTAATTCGTACCCACGTAGATTTTTTTTTTTAGTTTTAAAATAGCTTTATTGATTACATTTATGTACCCATAAAGTCTACCCTTTTATAATGTACAATTCAGGGGCTTTAGTATATTCACAGAGTTGGATGACCATTATCCACTTTCTAATCCCAGAACATTTTTGTCACCCCAAAAGAGACTCCATATCCATAAGCAGTCAATCCCAGAATTTCTTCCAGCTCCTGGCAACCGCTAATCTACTTTCTGTCTGTAAGGATTTGCCTATTCCGGACATTTCATAATAATGGAATCAGACAATATGTGTCCTTTTGTGCTGGCTTCTTTGATTTAGTGTAATGTTTTCATTAGAAGTTGTAGGATTACAGAAAAATCATGCATTATATAAGTTCCTACAGACCATCCTATAACACTCTGCATTAGTGTGGTACATTTGTTACAACTAATGAAAGAACATTTTTACAATTTCTACCCAGGTAGTTTTGCATTTATCGAGAGGGAGTATGGTGTTTCGAATGTAGTATAGATTTTGGAATGAGATAAACCTAGGGTCAAGTCCTGACTCACTATTTAGTAGGTGTTCTAGTTTGCCAGCTGCCAGAATGCGATATACCAGAAATGGAATGGCTTTTAAAAAGGGAAATTTATTGAGTTGCAAATTTACAGTTTAAGGCTGCAAAATTGTCCAAACTAAAGTAAGTCTATAGAAATGTCCAGTCTAAGGCATCCAGGGAAAGATACTTGGTTCAAGAAGGCCGATGACGTTTAGGGTTTCTCTCTTGACTGGAAGGGCACATAGTGAAATCTACAAGCTTTCTCTTCCAATTTCTTGTTTCATGAAGCTCCCCCTGGGACATTTTCTGTTTTTACCTCCAAAGGCCTCTGGGTGCGTGGGCTCTATCTCTTTCCAAAATGTTTCCTCTTTTAAAGGATTCCAGTAAACTAATCAAGAGCCACTTGAAATGGGCGGAGTCACAACTCCATGGATGCCATCTCATCAAAAGCTACCACCCGCAACTGGGTGAGTCACACCTCCATGGGAACAATCAGAAAGTTCCCAGCCAGCAATACTGAATGAGGGTTAAAGGACATAGCTTTTCTGGGGTCCACCACAGATTTAAACCGGCACAGTAGGTATGTGACTTTGGCCCAGGTTTCTTAACATCTTTTAATGTTGGTTTTCTCAAATGTAAAATGAGGGCAATGACATCTAACTTTAGGGACTTATAGGATAAAGGTTTCCTTATCCTTATTATAAGGATAGGAAATAAGGTATGTATAGTGCTTACAAAACTGAAGTTTATAGGCTGGGTGTTTTATTTTTTTTGGAGGGGGTGGCATTAAGAAGAATTTTCAACTGAGTTGTGTTTTAAGCGATGGCTAAGTCCTCCAGGGTGGGGAACAGATCCATAAAGCCTGTTTAATTCAAGCTATCGCTAACCTATAAGGGGATATACAATAGTTCCAAGACTTTTAGAGTCTGGGGGTGGGGTAGGGAAGGAGGTGAGGGCAGAGCTGCATGTGAGAAAGGGTCCTAGGATGGAAACGGTTTGGGAACTGCTCTACACTGTATCACTCTCATCAAGAGTTGCAATAAATACTAGCCTCTTACAGTTTCTGGGATGTCTCAAGAATCTTTAATTACTCAGTTTCTCAAATTCAGTTCCTTTTTTTGTTACATGAACTTCTATTCATATGACACTTCCCTTCATGTACTAATGAAAACACTGACCCCCAGAATGTACACTACAATGTTTAAATAGTTAATAAGTGGCAGAGTTAGGCTAGAATTCAGATCTCCTCTCTCAGTGTACTTTTTACTTCACCACACTGCAACTATTTATCCACTGAACTCAAGCAGATGAAAATAAAGAAGATTAATTTATATGAACACTTTTCAGCAATTTGTAAAACAGTTTCAATCTCCCAAAATGCTTATGTGGAGGACAAAAAAATAAAAATAAAAAAAATAAAAAGGAGGGCTGGCTTCTATGTATAGAGGGAAGCACCATATCAAAATCTAGTGTTGGGAACCTATAATTTGGGTCAAGAATATGCAATTATTTGTTTCACTCGAGGTATAAGCACAAATGAAATATAGCAAGAGAGAAATGAAAGTGGTGTTAGCCTATTAAAAGAGGCATGTGCCACTCATCTTGCATTTAATAGCAGAAACCTAGACCATGTCAATCTTTCTGACGGTAAAACTTTAATGACTGAAGAATGTCTTATTCAAGATAATAAACAATTATCTTTTTTATTGTGAAAAATAACATATATACAAAAGAGCAATACATTTCAAAGCACACTGCAACAGTTAGTTACAGAACAGATTTCTGCGTTTGGGATGGGTTACAGTTCCACAATTTTAGATTTTTCCTTCTAGCTGCTTCAAGACACTGGAGACTAAAAGAAATATCAATAGAATGATTCAGCAGTCATATTCATTTGCTAAGTGCTCTCTTCTCTGTTATAACTCCATCTTCTCCTTTCATCTTTCTCCCAATGTTTAGGGGTATTTAGGCTATGTCCATTCTAACTTTTTCATGTTGTAAAGGGCTGTCGATAATATGGGATGGGGGGATGGAAAATGATTATCTTTTGATGTAGAAGTAAGCAGACCCCTTTTTAATGATGCATACAGTCCAGGATTTCCTGTTTCTGATTATTGACTGGAATTCAGTCTTTAGGGTTCTCTTTCTCATACACAGACACATTCACAATGGCTAGTCAAAGGTGAGGTATTTCCTTTAGCAGAAGCTGTGAACCACCTACATAGAGCAACAATACAGATCTATTTCATGTGAGAAAAGCTTCCTTTTGTAAGTTTTTTTTTTTTTTTTACCTTTTTGGTAATGAGTCACACTGACCCGATTAGGTTTCTCAGACATACACACTTCCAGCAACAATGCTGGCTTTCTACATTGTATCCGCATAGACCTGAGGACAGCTGGATGAGTGGGCATTTGAACAACCACTCAAATTTTGCAATTGCTTGTGTGGAGTAAAATATTCTGAAATAACAGAAAAGCACTCAATGAAGTTCCACTTTGGACATCCCATCTGACAAAAGGGAATTATCTTCTTTTTCCCTGAGGCACGGCTGGACAACATCCAGTAAAAGAAAAATAATAACTCTTTTGTGCTGGAATGTCTAGAGTGAACTTTTTTTTTTAAAGGGAGGCTATTTCTTAAATAAGAAAATGGAAAATTAAGTGGCCTCTTAGATTCTACTCAAACCAATAAAATATTCCCATTTTGCCTGGAACAGACCTCAAACACAGAGTTTACTGAGTGGGGTGGGGAGACCCCTGTGGGATAGGAGGAGGAGGGCAGTGGGAGCAGCTCAGCACGCCCCTCTCAATCACCAAATGCAGAGGGGCCAGGAGCCCTTTTCTCCCTTGTGCATCCATTTGCTTTGGCAACTCAGCTCTTCTTCCATCCAAGGCTGCTCCTAGAGGTACATTTTGACCCAACTTCAATTGTAATAAAATACATGGGGCAAAAGAAGCTGAAAGATGATGGTCCCCACTCAGGGTTTTTAGGGACGGCTTTCTGAACGAGAATCAAATAAGTAACAATTGTTTTTTTGCCCAATTATGTTGGAGGCATAATTTTCCACGAAAGAAGAGACATTTGTTAGTTTGCTTTGTTCTTACTTACTAAAAAGACTTTCCATTTGCTCTTATGTTATATAGGAACCAGGAGGAGATATAAAATTTTTCTCCAGGAGCCAAATGGGCATCATGAAGTATTTAAATCAGAAGCTTCTAGTTTATGTGATCAATGAAGGTAGAGGGAAACTGAGATATCTGACCTGATTCTCTTTTGGACAATTTTCATAGGCTTACCCAGGATGATTCAACTCAGATAAAAATTTACTATCTTAGGTACTTGAGAGTGTAGATTTACAAAAGATAGAGCACCCCAGTGTAAAACTTCCATCTTTGCATTAAATTAACAATAAAAATTTCACAATCCATTTCTAAAGTCGTTGATGACATAAAGAAATTGTTGACTGAAATAATGTATATATTTTAACATATATTTAATGATATAAATAAAAATAATATCTGCAATTTCTCCAATTGATACATTCACTTAAAGGCATAAAGATTTACTTACTAAAGCATTGTTTTAAAGAGAAAAATGTGATAGCGAATAATGTTCCTCAGTATGTTGTTAATATACTAGTTCTTCAATATGTGATGTTGATAGCGTAGAATGTAATCTCCATGGGGGTAGGGATTTCCGATTTTTTTTTCTTTTTAACATGGGCAGGCACCGGGAATTGAACCCGGGTCCTCGGGCGTGGCAGGCAAGCATTCTTACCTGCAGAGCCACCGTGGCCAGCCCTGGGATTTCCGATTTTGTTCACTCCTGTGGTGTCAGTGCCAAGAAGTGTGTCTGATACATGGTAGCAGGTATATGGTAGCTGAGCATTCAACATCTACCAAATGAATGAGCACTCCACATAATGAAGCATTTCACAGCTACTGAAAAGAATGAGGTGGGTCTACATGTACTGGGAAAAGATGACCATTAAGTAATATTAAATAAAAAGGGCTAAGTGCTGAATGATATCTACAGCATGGTATAGTATGTTAAAGAAGAAGAGGAGTGTGCAACTATGTACATAACACAATACATATACATATATATTTGCATCCACTTAAATACACGTAGACGATTTCAGAAGGAAAATGTTAAAATAATGACGCGTGATTTTGGGAAGTAGGAATGGGAGACAGGAAAGCAGGCGGCTTTCACTTTTCACTCTATACTATTCTGTGCCATTTGAATTTTTTCACAATTAGCATTTATAACTTGATCTAAAAAATGAGTCTAGTCGAAAACCCCCAAACCCACTCTTATTTAAAACATGAAGTGGATGGGAAAAACCCAAACCTACAACCACTAGAGATAGGATTTTATAATCTATATTGTCTTTACATTTTCTCAATCTTCAGATACTACTCCGTCAGTTTCACAGAAAACACAAGGAACAGGTTTTAATTGAAAATTGATGAAAGCTTATCTGGAGAACCAGAAATTAGGGTTTTCAAAGAACTCTTATTAAAGAATATATTTTGCTTTCCTTTTTCTTCTGCTTAGGCTAGAATTTTCTATTCATAGTTAAGAAAATTTACATGTAACTGTGTGCGAAATCCCATATGTTCTGTGTCAGTCTGTACCTCTTATTTTCAATGAGATAAAATAGCTTATTTAAACTTTGAATTTTCCTGTTGAGTTTAGACGATTCAGCTGTTTATCCAGCAGCACTCAGTTTAAAAATAGATGGGATGACATTTGTGGGTGCTTTTTTAAAAAAAATATCCTTTGGAGAAAGAAGCAGAACTTTAATGCCAGATTTGCCATTTATATAATATAAGAATGGCAAATTTCATGGAATAAAGACTTCAGATAAACTACTCTTCTTTCTAATATATAAATTATAGCTTTTTGGAGAACCAATCATAATCATTGGATGTATAAGGGAATCCATCTGAGCTTTGCTATTTGGTGATTATAATTAATTTAATCTAAATCCAAACATAGTCAGAAAGAGTTTCTGATAACTACATAATAAGAAATTTTTAATTCTTTCACCCTCCTAACTATGTACTCTCCCCACAACAGTCTTTCATCAAATATTTATTGAGTGCCTGCTATGCAGCAGGTACTGTGGTTGCAAAAATGAATATAAGGATGATGTTGGGTATATGCTACCTGACCTTATAGACCAATTTAATAATGTTTATACTAATCTGCCAAAAATAAGACATGGTTAATATTAGCCTTCAACCTGCTGTCTGGGGATTTTGAAGAGTCTAGGAAAAGAACTAAACTAGGTTGAGCTGAAAATATATGTCACCCCAAATTTCAAACTGAGGAGATGTACAGGAGAGCTATAGTCAATTGAAGTATGAAATATTAAAAGCAGTGTTCCGTCTTGGTAGCATTGCTGATGGCAAGTGAGATTACAACAGGAGGAAATGAATCCAAATGTATCATTTTCTCACCCAGAAAAAGCACACCTATCTTAGAATGCTACTGGTTTTACACACACACACACACACACACACACACACACGTTTGGAGGAAATTGCATTTATTGGGTAATATGAAAGAAGAAATCAGGGTTGTATAAAGGCAAGGGTGTATAACATCTCTATAACATTTTCATCCTCAGATTTTATAGGAACTGAGTATTTAAGAGGTAATGGGATTAGATTGTTTTTCTCCCATTGTCCACAATTCTCCTCCCCCTGAATGTCACTGTGCAGATTTCAGGTGAATGGCGTTTGTCCCCTGGGGAGAAACTGCACCACTCGCCCTTCCTGTTCTATGGCTTGAATACCTGGCATCATCCATATGGGGTTTACCACCTGCTCCTGCTCAGAGGCAGCCTGCAGACCAGAAGCCCTAGCAACGGGTAGTCAGTATAAGAGGGAGAAAGAGTTCTCAACAGCTTGTTCTTCCCTACCCCTTGGACCCTACCTCTCAGAGGGGGCTTAAATGGCCCCCCTACCAGATGTATTGTTTTGTCACTACTATATTTCCCTTTTCTTACATTCTGTGAGTACCTTTAATGGTCTGGGTTCCCCATAAGAGCAGGGATATGTGTGTTCTTTTGAATAGTGCTGTACAGCTGTGAGCACCCCGTGGCATTCTTTATGAGTGATAAATACTAATGATGAACAATGAACCAGGCTCTCCAGGCCATGGGATTGGTGAGAGGAAAACTCAGAATGAGGGGAAAAGTAAATCAATTTCTAACACAAAGGCAAGATTTAGCATCTCATTAGATCCAACTGCTACATGTGAAAAGGTCTGTTAGTATGTGGCACAAGGAGCTTTGGAGGCAGAGTCATATAAATGGAGCAGACTTTCAGGATGGGTTTCCATCTCCCTTCCCAATTTTGGGAGTTATGATAGCTTTCGGAATCAAGACATATGTTATATTCTTTCATCTTTTCCTTGTATGTTTAAATCTCCATTATAATGAATTAATTCTCCCTTCTCAATAACTCAAGAGTGTTCATTTCTTTTCTATAAAAATGAGGCATTTAGGTAGAGGGTAGTATTTAAGTATATTCCCTCTTATGACTTTTTCCAGCTCCATTTGTATGTGTTTTTTCAGTTATTTGTGCAAGCAATGGAAATTATTAATTTTATATGTAATAAAAATGTATTTTTTCTTTACATAAACAAAACTGTCAAAAATACCAAAATTTTCAAAATATTAGACACAATTGATAATTTCATTTTGAGAAAGCAAAATGCCTAAGATGACACAAATCATGAGCAATGATGGATGCAAATCCTAAACATTTTTTTTCTTCCTCTAGATTTTATGGTTGCTTGGAAAAAAGACTTTTTATTTTTTATTTTTTTTCCAGTATATTAGTAGTTGATGACATCTAATTTCTTAGTTATTAATTTTGGTTACCAGAGCTGCTATCACAAGTATCACACAGTAGGTTCAGTTTTAAACAAGAAGCATCTATTACCTGACGGTTTCAGAGGCCACAAGTACAAAATCCAGTGGTTGGAAAGACAATGCTTTCTCCCCTAAATGTGTAACATTCTGGTGCTAGCTGTTGGCAGTCCTTGGGCTTTCCTGGCTGGAATCTCTGCCTTTTGTCACATGGCCATCTCTTCCTCCTTTGATGTGCACTTCGGATTTCACTCACTTTTGGCTTCTTACTGTGACTTCTACTTCTGGCTTCTAATTTCTTCTCCTTATGAGGCCTATAGTAATATGGATTAAGACCCACCCTCATTTACTTGGGCCGCGCAATAGCCAAAAATAACATCTTTACAAGGTCCTATTTATAATGGGTTCGCACGCACAGGAATGTAGATTAAGATAAGGAGCATTTCTAAGCTCGGGGGACATAATTGGGATGCATAATTCAATCTACCACTGTAAAGTACAAATAGTGTGGACTGGGATGGAGCCACGGAATTGGAACCATGGGGAGGACAGACAGATTGCAGAAACTGTCTTAGAATAATAGCCAACCATCTGTGGTAGAAAGGGAGCTCTACTCAATGGGTTAGTGAACTGAGCGTATTGGGTCTTTTAACTCAACAAGATTACTATCATCAGCACAGGATATGACTGCGGTAAAAAATGAGTCTAATAAAATTTTCCCTTAAATGTGAAATACAACAGACAAAAACCAACCCTAAAGACTACCTCTTGAAAATAAATTATCATGCATTTAACAAGGTGTATTTAGTAACAGTGTAGTTAGTCCACATATGTTAAGGAATATTAAAATGCTAGTTCTTTTTTCAAGGCAACATTTCTAGCAACCCAACACTTCAAATTAGGGTCTTTCAGTTGTTAAGAAACATTCTATTGTATGGTTTATAAGAACACATCACTAGAAATTATCATCCATTGTAAAGCACAGCATTTCATCTCTAGCAACTGGGCATGGATGGCACACACCTCCCACGGTGCCTGCTCTTGTACCTTGCACACAGAGAAAGTGTTCAGAAGTATGCATGTGCTGTATGAGTGGAGCATGGGATTTCATTTTTCCCCACTATTACCCTCTTTGGCAGAGCTACAACTTTTTCTGTCCACAGTTACGGGCAGTCTCGTAGAGCTAGGTGATTAACTGTCTAACTCTAAATTTACCACATACTTCAAATGGGTGTAGAATGAAGATAAAGGAGTTTATAATTTGTTTCTGAGACTTGGACATACTATGGATGCCTTTTGGGTAGATGCTAAGATACTTAATCACTTGACAAGTTATTAGTGAGATATTTAATTCATATGAGATCATTTGCATTACAAATGTGAACATGATATGCCTTACTACTGTCTTTATTATTTAATTTTGTAACAAAAATGTAGTAGTAAAATCCATTTATTGCATTGAACATGAAAAATTTATTATTTTTTAAGAAAAAATGACAAGTCTAATAAAATTTTCCCTTAAATGTGAAATACAACAGACAAAAACCAACCCTAAAGACTATCTCTTGAAAATTTTTAACAAGGTGTATTTTGTTATTTTCTTTTTATATCCTGCCTTGATTTCTCCATTTTCTATGAAGAAAAACATTATGTCATAAAAGAGATGGCAAAGTAGATATGTAGCTGAATAAACTTGTTCTTAAATTCTAGCCTAGCTACGAGTTGTATTTTGAACTATATAATAGATGAGGAAGGGAATACCCATCATGCATGAAGAAGCTACGGTGTTTATTTTCATACTTTCTTATTTTTCATTAGTTCTTCAGAGGAAAGGCAGCTGACTTTCGTCTGAGGTTCTTTTTTTTTACATGGGCAGGCACCAGGAATCGAACCCGGGTACTCGGGCACAGCAGGCAAGCGTTCTTACCTGCTGAGCCACCGTGGCCCACCCTCATAGTTTCTTATTTTTAAAGGATAAGATGAAATAATTTCTTTCCTTTAGATGCTGACGGTAGGATTCATGAATCAATATTTTCTCTATCCTATTTGATAACTCTGCCCCAGAATACAATTAATTAATCAATTCATCCATTCGTTCATTCACATTATTATTTTTTTGGGTATGGGCAGCCTCTACATTCATTCACATTTATTGAGAATTTCATATATGCCAAACACTGTAGAAGTAGAAGACACAAGTATTAACAGACTGGTCTTTGACCTCAGGGATGTCTGGGTTTATTGCAGGAAGAGGTAGACTTAGCAATGGGAAGGGAGCAACAAGCACTCAGTTGCTAGAAAATATATGTAGATGGTACAATTAGCATGAAACCTGGTTCAAGGAGGCCATCCTGGACTTGAGTCTTGAATGATAAGCGTAATACTGCCAGTTGGACCAAGGGATAAGAAAGTATTCCTGGGGAGGGCATAACATATAGTGAGGTAAACCAAGCAAACCTCACTTCAGATCTAGGGCCTCTCAGATAAAAGTTCTCCTATACATAAATTATGCTAAGGGTATTTGGTCTTGTGCTAATAGCCCTGACTTAGTTTAAAGCTCCAAGAGGACTTTCTCAGGATTTCTTTTTTAAACTCTCTTTTTTTATCACTAATGTAGGCCACTGAGAACCATAGACACTTGCTCCTTTTGTTTCTGGCATGCAGTTCTCTTTCCTAAGATCTCCATTTGCCCCCTTCTGAGCCATCCAGGCCCTTCCTCAGCAGCATGTCAGAGAAATCCCCGACACCAGCCTTTCTTCTGAACTGAACTCTTTTCTGAATAGGGTATTCCACCATCTGCTCAACCACCCTCCTCTGTCACGTCCTGCCCCTAACCACCATTCATCACCTCTGTCCTCTGTGAGACCTCACTCCTGTTGATGTGTAAAAGGCCTACAAATGACTGCACCCTCTGACCTCCTGCTGCACATCCTCTAGCTGAAGGCCCGACAATACCTCCAACCAGGTTCAGGCACGTCCGTAATGCTTAGAGGGCCTCTCTACCCCACAACCTTCGCCTTTGTAATATCCTCTCTCTTATTAAATACTTTCTCCCTCTTTAAATACTCATTTGGAGCCATCATTCATTTCCCAAAATATCATCACTGTATTAGTTTCCTATAGCTGCTGTAACACAATTACCGTAAATTTAGCGGCTTAAAACCATGTTCATTTATTCTTTTACTGTTCTTGAGGCCTAAAGTCCAAAACAGTTTCACTGGACATAAACCAAGCATTGGCAGGGCAGTCTCCTTTTGGAGACTTTAGGAGAGAATCCCTTTTCTTAAAGAGGTGGTCTGCATTCCTTGGGTTATGGCCCCATTCTTCCATCTTCAAAACCAGTGGCCTACCACCTTCAAGTCTCTCCGTGTCTGTGGTCATATCGCTGCCTTCTTTTGTGGTAAGTGCCCTGTGTCTCCTTCTTATGGGGACACCTGTGACCACATGTAGGACTCACCTGGATAATCCGAGATAGTCTTCCCATCTGAAGATGTTAATTTAATCACATTTGCAAGTCTCCTTTTCTATAAGGTAACTGTCACAGGTTCTGGGCTTTGTGTGTGGCCATATTTGGAGCCTCTATTCTTCCCACCATAAGTAACCAAACCCTTTCCATCTTACCCTCTACCAGGCATCATTTGTGAGGTGGGTACCACTGTTACCTCCGTTTTGCAGATGAAGAAATTGAGACATAGAAAGGTTAAGTGACATGGTCAAGGTCAAGAGAGAAATGGTAAAAAGAAGATTCCAAATGAGGTCTGCCCAATTGGAGAATTTTACCCACGTGTGCAATGTGGGACTGTCTCTCACATTTTGTGGCTGTGTATGTCTGTGTGTTGGTTTAGATCACAAAGACCTAAAGACACTCATTTTCAACACAGAGTGGCAGATTTCATAGGAATTGTGCGAGTCCCTTCTCTAGCTGCTCTTTTAGATGTTACCTCCACAGAGCACACCACTAAGTGGCCAGGTGGTAACAAGCAGCAATTTGCTGCTTCCATGCTTAGCCCCCTGTGCAGTCTAACAGAAGGTTAAGGCTGAAGAACACTAAGGACCAACTGAGCTTAGGCAAAGGCCTGTAGAAAGGGTAATCACAGAGCCGGGGCCAGGGAAAAAAGTCCCTGTTGCAAAGGACAATGGAAAAGAAACAGAAATGCAAGGCCCGGCAATGTTCACTATGGAGAGAGCAAAAAAGGCAGCTGCAGACATAGAGATTTTAAAAGAAAGATTGAGAAGAAAGAACAAAGCACAAAGAAAATTGCTGTGCAATAATAGGAAAAAAAAATACACTTAGGGCAGACTATTGGAGGTCAGAAAGAAAATGAACAGAGGCAGGTAGTGAAAAATCAAGGATTTTTTCTAAGATCCCTGTTCATTTGTCGGATTAAAATGTTCTCATTTTAAGGAGGTAGTGGGCTGTGGGGGAAATAGAAAGAGATGGTTCGGGAATTTAACTGCCCAGGGTTTTCAACCCTTCATGTCAATGCCACTCATTGCAACTTGGGCCTCAGTTCTCTCATTTATAAAATGGAAATAACGTGAAAGTTAAAGAATTTATGTGAACCTTAAGAATCACAATAAGGAAATAATGGATTCTACGAGAATGTATTAGGAGAGAACATATGGCTCAATTTGACCAGTCAGAGAGGGCTTCCTGGAGGAAGGGCCATTTTAGCCAGGACTAGATGGTTAAGAAGGAGTTAACAGAGGAAAGAGGAGTTTGGGGTGGGCAGGTAGAAGAGATAAAAGAGGAATGAGCAGCCCATGCAAAGGCCCTGAGGCAAGAGTACTTGGCACCTATGAGAAAGCTTATCTGAAATGCAGAGTGGACAAGGGAATGTTAAGAATGAGGCTGTGAAGGAACAAGAGCCCCAATTATGCCTACCCTCTAAGTCACCTTAAGGAGTTTGGATTTTATCCTGAGGATTATAAATCCCTGAAGGACTTTTGAGAAGAAGAGTTAATGATTCTATTTATTTATTTTTTACTCCCCCCTCCCCCATATTTTGTTTTCTGTTTGAATTTTAGAATGATCATTTGGGCTACTGTGTGAAGAATGGAAACCCAGAGACAGGAAGACCACTTAGGAGGAACTGACAATAATCTGGGTAAGAAACGATGGAGATTTACCTGGGATAGTGGAAGAAGGAAAAGAGAAGTGAATACAAATACAATTTAAAGGATTTGGTGATTTTTTCCACTCATTCATTCAATCACCTTTTACAAATCTACTTCAGGGAAGTAACATGAGCATGAAAAAGAGGGAGCAATCCAGTTTGTCTCCCAGGTTTCTAGGTAGATAGTGGTGGCATTTACAGGGATAGGAAACAGGTAAGGAGGCTGGTGGGGGGAGAGTCAAGGCGCAGTTTCAGACATGATAAGTTTTGAGGAATGCCTTTATTTTTGTAACCCAGATATCCTTGGTTCTCCCAGCCTGTGGACAGAAATGAGGCCACATTAACAATGATAATGAAGTCTAGTAATATCTTAGTACTCTCTCATTTCTGCACCTCCTCCAGTTAATTCTGATGTCTCCATGAATGGGCTTTGCAGGTTTTAGGAGGAACAGATCTGCTT
The DNA here is from genome assembly GCA_004026745.1 of Myrmecophaga tridactyla. Lineage (NCBI taxonomy): Eukaryota > Metazoa > Chordata > Mammalia > Pilosa > Myrmecophagidae > Myrmecophaga > Myrmecophaga tridactyla. The sequence continues at coordinate 27,432 of PVIY010004808.1, read as the reverse complement.
GCTGCCTTCTGCTCAGGCTTCCTTGCTATGTGCCAACAACTTCTTGTGAAGACAGAGGGGCATCTGCAGCAATGCTGCTGCCCAGACCTCCACTGCCCTGGGTTGCTGGTACTCCACAGTCTTTGCTTTGTGTGTGCGTGTGTGCGTGTGTGTGCGTGTGTGTGTGTGAAGGGAGTGTGGTAGAGCTTTCTCTAGATTATCCCCGGTAGTTGGCTAGAATGGAAAGCTAATGTGTGGTTCTAAAAGTAATCCATGCCTTGCATTTGGCATTTCTAAGAATGTCTGAAAGGACCAACCAGTTTGAATTTCATCTTGAAGCAAGAATTCTACAGTGGGTTGAATACTGTAGAAAAAAGAACTCGAAAAGAACGCTGGCCAAACAGCATTGCACATTTTCATCGTCAGTGCGCTTTTAGGTGGCACTAAGTCAGGCTGGTATAAAGTTCTCGTATTGTACGAACAGTAGGAAACAGAAGACAACAGCTTGGTGGTTACAAAGGTTTGTTTCTACCAGCTTTAAAATGAACACAGTGCAACCCACAGGCTCTAGACTAATGATACTGGAGAGAATGAAAATGGGAAAAATATTAGAATTAAAGAAGAAAAAAATTGAGGGGGCAGCTAAGGATGGTCTGGAGTGATGAGGTGTGACAGGGAAAAGGGAAAAAAGAGGAAAATAAAATAAATGCCTTTCAAATACAAAACAACCCACCACATTAGAGCTTCTAACAGAGCTCTGCAGAGAATAGTGGTGAAACTGAACATATTTTAGAAATCTTGAAGTTTAAATAGGTAACATATATATCCTGGTGTTCTTAACAATTAACTGTCATGGACTAAAATGCCATACCTACTTCTCACAGGTTTACTAAATTATGAGATATGACTAAAACTTCTAAGTAATATTTTAGGTGGAACTAAGTCAGTGGTAGCCAAATATTGTGTACAAATTTAGCATTCCATATAAACTTCTAGGAAAGACAGATATTTTGAGCAACTTAAAGGAGAGGAAGCAAAAGTTCTTCCTTTTCTATAAAAGTTTGATTGCGATGTTTAAAGACTTCAATAAAAAAGACAAGTGGTACACATAGCTTATTTCCCATGCATGACAACAGAATAGGAAGATTAGATAGTAGAAATAAGAGGGAAATTTCTCCAAGATTTCCTATATACTTTGGCTGTTCTTAAACAGACATTCCAAAATATCTTTTGAGGTCACCTACTTTGAGAGAACAGAGTATTTGATTTTCAGAAGACACAGCAGTGGGCTCAGAATGCCTGAAAACATCAACTTTAACTATATTTTTCATTTTTATGAGTCTTATAGAAAAGCAAGGATTATAAGCCTTTGCTTGTTTCAGAGATGCATGATACAACCTGACTAAAATCAAGATATCCCATGTTAAATACTGAAAAGCTGTATCACACAAAGCAAAGCCAATGTAGCAACTGTTTCATCACTTTTTGTTTTTGAGATAAAGTAGCAAAGGTAGCAGCGAAAGAATAAGGGAGGTTTGCTGGTTTTGAGTCTATGAACTTAATGGATAAGTACATTTTTCACATAAACTGAAATCATTGCAGCTGTGACAAATAAAAAAAGTAACAACAAAAATTCACATCACCAATATGCTACTATTTTAAAATACAATTTTAGAAAATAAAACCAACTAAACTGAAGCCATGGAAAAGTTTTAGCAATTGAAAATTACTACCTTCTGTAGAATAACATGCATTTAGAAATGAAATGATTCAGAAACCAACATGATATACGTATTCTGCCTTCTTTAAAGCAAATCCAACATCAATTTACAATATATGCTAAATATATTCAATCAGTGCTTAAATAATTGTGTCATCTTTGATGCATCTAAATATTCTGAGGTTTAACTAAATTCATTTTGCAGTAAAGACGATACAATAGTATACAGATGCCATTCATACTAAAAAGCTGATTTCTCCCTTAACCCTTCTAGTATCGTAAGGAACCTAATCAAAGGAAAAAGGTGTATTGGGGTTCTCATTTTCAAATTGTTCATCCCAAATTCACAGACATTATGAAATATGAAATCAACTTCAGCATGTTAAAAGAAAAATTATGGATTAGCACAGAAATCAAACAAAAAGGACTATTTCTTTGCCTTTCCACAACCCCGAACTGCTTTTAGCTTACCTTATTAGCTGAAATGCCAAATAGAATATCTTTATGGAAAATTAAGTTCATTATTCATCTCAGTTTTGGTTTGGTACAGTGCAGCTGAGAGCATTTAGCTTCTCTGTATGACTTGCCAATGCAAAGTGGGTAAGGCAGTAAACACAAGGACTGGGGGAGTGATTGGCCATCACACACAACTCTAGACTTGCAGCTTTGCATTTTCATTCATATGAAGATACTTAATGAAGTTAAATCATAAAACTGATGAACAACAATGAAGTGAATAATTAGTGCAGATTTTGAAGCTTGTGCAATTTTGCCATTGCCATCACAGTTACAGTACACTGCATGTAAGCCATGCTAGCAAAATGATTATCTTTCATTATTTCCAAGAATTCATAGACTGTTGATTCACTTTGCAGTATATATAGGAGATAATGTATATTCTGTCAAGGAGAAATCTATGTGGGAGAGTGATTCCTGCCATGTGCTAAAAAATGAGTGCCTGATTGTCTAACTAGTGATGGAAAGACAGATGCATTTTATAATTTTGAAAATAAGTGTGCACAGACATGCAAATTGAATACAATATCCAAACAATTAATAAAGAGTGAAACTTTAGGGGTCCAGGAGTAAAATAGCAATAAATATCTGTCCCAATTTCAGAAAAAAAAATTGTCATTTTTTTAAATAACTCATTAAATTTCTTCAAAAATTACACAAATTTTAGAAACCTTTGGACGAACACATTTTATTTTACAAACTGACTTCCTGGAAAAATCTTGGCTAGTTAAAATGTGTATGTAATTTCCAGATGGGGCAAAGGAACTGTTGTAGTCTCCTCGCCCAGGTGTTTGCCTTCCTGGAATCTGAGCAGGCAGTATTAATTAAAATCCAGCTTCACCAGGTGAAATGTGTACTCACAGCAGCAAGGACAGTCCTTGGTTATCGACAGACAAGGAGAATGTGATTTAAGCAAGGCAGTTTTAACTTAGAACAAAGAGTTTTAAAACTTTCCTGTCATTGTCACTGTGTAAAAACCAAACCCCAAATCTCTCTTCTCCTCAATTAATGTGGTTGCCTCTAATGATAAATGGTAAAGAAAAAGTATAGTTAAATGATTAATTTGCCTCAAATGTTAAATATAGAGTCACCATCTGACCCAGTAATTCCACTCCCAGTCAAACACCGAAGAGAAATGAAAACATACATCCACACAATATTTCTACATAAATGTTCATAGCAGCATTATTTACAATTGCCAAAAAGCAGAAAAAAAACATAATGTCCATGAACTGGCAAATGGATAAAGAGCATGGTTTATCCATATAATGGAATATTATTTGGCATTAAAAGGAGATTAATACATGCGATAACACAGATGACTCTGGGAAACACAGTCTACACAGCCACAAAAGATCACGTACTGTATAATTCCATTTATATGAAAGGTCCAGAATAGGAAAATCTGTAGAGAAAGAATAAATTCATGGTTTTTCCAGGGCTGGGGTGAGGGGGACTGGAGAGTGGCTGATAATGGACATGTTTTTTTGTGTGTGCTTTTGGGCAGGCACCAGGAATTGAACCCGGGTCTCCGGCATGGCAGGCCAGAACTCTGCCTGCTGAGCCACCATGGCCTGCCCTGGTTTCTTTTTAGAACTATGAAAATGTTTTAAACTTAAATATTAGTGATGGCTACACAACTAAAATCAGTGAATTGTACACTTTAAGTGGTAAATTTTATGGTTTATGAATTATATCTCAAAGACGTTAATGAAATTATGAATCTGACACAGAAATATTGTCCAATAATGCTCCAATTATTCGAACTAATTACATATAATAAATTCTGCAAATAGCAGATAGGGAGATATAGGTGAAGTGTGAGATAAACCCAAATAAGCGAAACTCTTGAGGACTAGTGGACTTTAGTTACCTAAAGAACTCTTTGTGTTGATGCTTTATCATGGCTAATTCAATAAGAAAAAACAAAGAAAAACAGAATCTGCACCATTGAGAGCAAAAGGAAGAAGAGAGGAAGAGGAGGAGGAGGGAGAAGAAGAGGAAGACAAAGAGAAGAAAAAAGGAAGTAAGTAGGACCTTTTGATGAGGCTACTTCAGTTTAAGTGTGACATACCTGAATGGGTCCTAATCCTCTTACTGGAGGCCTTTATCAGAGAATAAAATTCAGGCAAAGAGAGAAAACCATGGAAACAAGTAGCTAAAAGCAACAAAACTTGGAAGAGAAGGGAGAGACCAGCAGATGCCACCAAGTGCCTTGCCATGTGACAAAGGAGCCAAGGACTGCCAGGAGCTGGTTTTCAGAAAGAAAGCATTGCCTTGATGATGCCTTGATTTGGACATTTTCCCAGACACCAATTCTAAGTGAATAAACTGCCATGGCTTAAGCTGAACCATTTCACGGTATTGCTTTTAGTGGCTCTTATCATCCTAATCCCAATCACCATTTCCGTTCACCTGGAACACTATACTTGTCTTCTAACTGGTTTTCCTTCTTCCATTTTCCTTCCTTTCTCACTCCATGTGTGGTGGTTTGGAACTGAATGTACCAGAAAAGCATGTTCTTAAAGTTAATCCATTCCTGTGCGTGTGAACTATTATAAGTAGGACCTTTTGATGAGGTTACTTCAGTTAAGGTGTGGTCAACCTCACTCAAGATGGGTTTTAATCCTATTACTGGACTCCTTTATAAGCAGAGTGAAATTCAGATGGAGGGAGAAAGCCACAGAGGGAGTAGCCTGAAGCTGAACATAAATTAAACCTGGAAGAGAAGGAAGAGACCGGGAATGCCACCATGTGCTTTACCATGTGACAAGCTAAGGACCAAGTATTGCCAGTAGACAATTCCAGATACCAGTCTTGGGGAAGAAAGCATTACCTTGACTTGGACTTCCCCAGCCTTAAACCGTGAGCAAATAAATTACCATTGTTTAACCTTCCCACTTCCTGGTATTTGCTTGCTAAAACACCACCCGAAAGGGATGTTTTCAGAAGGCAAAGAGGGCATCAGCTTTGCTCACCCTCACCCTCACCCTCCAAAAAACACACACACACAGGATATAAAGATTCAAATTTTAATCATGACTTCCAGGGCCCTGAATGATATAGCCTGGCACATCATTCCAGCTTAATCTTGCAACATCTTGGCAATCCAGCTACACTAGATTTAGTTCTGACCCTTTTGCTTCTTTCTACCCTTGCATACCTTGTCTTTTGCTTGGAACACCATTCCCTCATTTCATTGTCTAATTTTATTCTTGCTCTTTCTTCAGACCTAATTCCAACCATCTTTCCTAGGGCATGCTTCCCTGAACTTTTCAAGTAAGAACTATTACAGTGTCATCATTTCCTTTGTAGTTATTGAGCAAAATGATCACTAGAGGCATACAAGTGGAAGGTTGCATCCTTGAAGAGACTTGCTTGGGCTGAATCCGAATAAACTGTAGAAAGACCCTGCCTCCTCGTTGGTTACTGTTTTAACAGTGCAAGCACAAGGGGTGCCTTGTATGAGGGGGAGGCAGGGAACAAACATTTTGGGCATCCAGCAGTCTGATCTTAGGTGCCAGCTGTTTAGGAGGGCCCTGGTCCCGGGGGAAGATCATTTAGGCCACATTCTTCTCTCAGAAGAAAGGGACAACCCTGATGGCAGATAGCTCATTGCCAGAGAACCAGGGAAGAACTTCCGGCGTAATTCAACAGGAACCCTTACCACAGTGGTAAATTTACATTTTTTAAAAGTGGGATTGATTTGAGTCATATCTGTTTCCCCACCGGATAATAAGGAGCAAAAGAGTAGGAATCTGTTTCTGATTATCATTACATTTTGTGCATTTGCACATGGTCTGGCAATAATAGGTATTTAATAAATATATTTTTTGAATGAAAGAGCTCTTAAATTATTAGGCTGTGATGAGAGGCTAACGATAGAAAAACTGCTGGTAGTAAATTAACTTAAAGCGTGTGTTTTATTTAGGGCTTCAGCACTGTTCTTGTTTATAAAGTCTGACCATTCTGTATCTTTCTCTGGTTAATATGGTTGTGATGTTGCCATAGGTTGACATCCACCATGACTCAAGCACATACATTTTGTTTAAAAAATTAGCATGCAAGATGTTGATCTAAAATATTGTAAGATCTAGTAAATTAATAATTAAAATTTCCAAATTAAGATAACTTTTTTTTTTTTTTTTAGAAAGGGCATGCACTTAAAAACATTAAGCTTAAGTTTTTGTGCCCAGGCAAATTATATCCTTGTGTACCGAAAAAGCTTTCAGGTAGGAACCAAGGATCAAGATGGGTAATCTTAAAGATTGTTAAATGAAATGATGGCAGCAAAAGAGAGACAGACCCTGCCTCCTTGTTGGCTGCCCACTCACTCCCAACACCTAGAATGATCCCAGTCCTTTCCACAGCACTTTCCACTCAGGAGATTCTCTTCAAAAACAGAGTTTCTGTATGTAACAGCTTGACTTTAGAACTCCCCATCATTCTAGAACAGGCTGACAAACGCAAGGTCTCTGAGTACTAAGGGAAGCAGCTAGGGCCTACTAAGAAGTAGTATGATAAGCCAACTATGCTTTATTTTCTTATCTCTGAAGATTAACTTGACTGATAGTTAAACACATACACTGAGCCTTTTAATGAAAAATTGTCTTCCCAGAGAAAAATCAGGAGGAAAAAAATTCTAAATGTACAAGACTTCAGTTTTTACGGGAACTGAATTTTCTCACTTCTCCTCCTGGGATCCGTGAACAACAATACAGCAAGAGGAAAATAAGTATCTACAGATTACATTTTTAGAAAAAAACAGAAGAAACTCTAGAAACTCTAAAGTCAGAGCCAGGCAGGAAGGTGAGGATGAAGTCACAATAGGCGGCAGAAGAACGGGAAGTATGAAGGGAGCCTACACACAGCAGTGCTCAGAAATCCCCCTCAAATAATCCTTCCCCCAAAGTGAGGGCCTTAGCCTGAGAGGAAAGTGCCGTGGAAAGGGCTGGGATTAGTCTGGGTGGTGGAGAGTGAGTGGGCAATTCCAGTTAAGCACCAGGAAAATCCTATTTCCAAAAGTGATGGTGTCATCGGTGGGCCCAGGTGACAGGCAGCCTGTGGGGTGACCCATGAGGAATTGGGGAAGATTACACCCAGGCGTAGTTCTGAGAGTCACAGATGCATCATTTTTATAAGGACATAGTTTGTTACTGTAGCAGACGCAAAATCTCTTGATGCATGAATACTTGGAAATCCACTGCCCACCTTTCTCTTCACACCTAAAGAATCAGAAGATTCTTTAGGAAAACCTAACTCATTCAAATAAGAGTAACATGAAAGGAATACATATGCTGATTCTGTAAGGAATATGAAAAAGAATAGCCGCACACTTCTGCGAACTGTCCACAGTGTCATTAATCACCCACCAAGACACATATCAGAAGAAACTGCTCTGGTAGATGGCTCTGGCCAGTGAAAGAGACTTTTTGAAAAGACCTCTAGAGAGTTACGTGTAGAAATGAAAAGTACCAGTTCATGTAATTTGAATGGAACAACATTCTGGATTGACCAGAGCTAGACTAAAAGGCACTGCTATGTCTGAAGGTCAAGTGATCACCTTCTGAGATGCTCATTGTGAGTGTACGGTGGGATGACTGGAGCCTCTCTTAGTCAGGATCAAACATGACAGGAAAACAGTGGTATGTCCTATCATTGATGTGATCAGCGATGATACTTTTGAGTACATGGCAGGTTCTTTTATGACCTATGGTGGATTCAACTGGAAGCTCAATTTTTGCTGGTATCCTGTTACCCAAAGAAAAACGGACAGAAGGAAAGGTGATTGGACTCTTCCTATCAGAACACCAACAATGGCAGGAGGCCTTTTTTCAATAGATGGAGATTACTTTCAGGAAATTGGAACATATGATGCTGGACTGGATATTTGGGGAGGAGAAAACCTAGAAATTTCCTTTAGGATTTGGCAGTGTGGAGGTACTTTGGAAATTGTTACATGTTCACATGTTGGACATGTATTTCGTAAAGCTACGCCTTACACATTTGCAGGAGGCACAGCGCAGATTATCAATAAAAATAACAGAAGACCTGCACAAGTTGGGATGGATGAATTCAGGAATTTCTTCTATATAATTTCCCCAGTTGTTACAAAGATAGATTATGGAGATATATCATCAAGACTTGGTCTAAGACAAAAGTTACAATGCAGACCCTTCTCTTGGTACCTGGAGAATATTTATTCTGATTCTCAAATTCCACGTCACTATTTCTCTTTAGGGGAGATAGGTAAAATGGAAACAAATCACTGTCTGGATAACATGGCTAGAAAAAAGAATGAAAAAGTTGGAATATTTAACTGTCATGGTATGGGAGGTAATCAGGTATCTTCTTATACTGCCAACAAAGAAATTAGAACAGCTGACCTTTGTTTGGATGTTTCCAAACTTAATGGCCCAGTCACAATGCTCAAATGCTACCACCTAAAAGGCAACCAACTGCAGGAGTATGACTCAGTGAAATGAACTCTACAGCATGTGAACAGTAATCAGTGCCTCGATAAAGGCATGGAAGAGGACAGCCAGGTGCCCAGCATTAGGGATGCAATGGAAGCCGGTCCCAACAGTGGCTTCTTAGAAATGTCACCCCTTCCAGAAATATTCTAAGACCAAATTTACAAAAAAAGAAAGAAAGAAAAAAAAGGATTGACTGGGGTACCTCAGCATACATTTCTGCCACCTTTTTAAGTAGCAAAAAAGGAAAAGTGCTTTCCTGCTCTGCAGATGTAAGGTTTATCAGCCATTAAAATTTAGACTCCTCTAGCTTTTCACTAGCTGTGAACCAGCCTTCCTGTCCCGGGATGTGAAACTACATACTAGTGAGACTGTGCAAACTGACGTTTACAAGATTGAAAGAGTCTTTCATCAAGAATCATTGTAAAGAATATTCAGACAATGAAACAGTCAACAAAATGTGCTTTCTGGAGAGCTGCACTTTTAATGGTTTGCTTGCACATCAGTAATTTCTGATGAACGTGCTACCATGATGAAGAGATTTCCAAGATTTTTTTTCCTGATTAGAACTGGTAGCCAGTATATTAATTTTGATACAAAAATAAATGAAAAAGAACTGGAACCAGATTCAAAATCATGAAAACAACATTTTTACAACAATTAAAAAAATATGTTAAACAGTTTAAAGAAAATAAAATCAGAACTACAAGAAGTACAATTTGTTATAGTACAGTATCAAATTTAAATTTCTATATAGATTTTATACCTCAGTGGGGAAAAATAACTGATTCCAATGATATTCATTTTGTTTTCATCTGTGATAGTCATGGATGCTTTTTTTCCCCTTGGGGTACTGAAATTGAGCTGAAAAAAAATGGCTCTTTGAGAATAGTTTTAATTTCTTTCTACAGTTTTTTAAAAATTTTAGTTGGTTTGTGGGCTGTCAGAATTATAATTTTTTATGGCCTTCTAAAAAACGGAAGTTTAACATAATGTCTGGTCTCAGCTGAAGAAGTTAGATATCTCAGTTGTTCGTGGCTCAACTGGCTTGTAGACTTTTACACTAAAAAATTTATTAAATTTTCAACTTAACTTGATTCATTCAATTATGCTTAATTCCCAAGATCCATACTATTGTACTACAGATTTGTTTTCCACAGCAATAAATCTTCAGTTCTTTGTTTATGATTCCACTTAATGAAAAGTCTACAGAAATGATTTATTTGGGTATTTGGAGATGATATATTTGATGGGTTTTTGTGAAACCTTTTATACCCCATACTCAGATGTGCTTCTTTGTTAAGTGCATATTTAGATTAGATTCTTGAATTGTTAATGTTGATATGCTGCTTTTAAAATAAGATTTGACTGAAAATGAAAAAAAAATGGCCATGATTTTCTCGGAAATAATGAAAACGCAGAAGAAAAAAATGTTTCCACAAAGCAGATGAAAAGTGTAGCCCCAAATTCTAGCATAATAACTAACCACGTAATTACAGCTCTAAAAGAAGAGCACAAAGAAGAATTATAAGAACTTAGGGAAGAGTTGGAAGAAGACAGCAGGTTATAGGCAGACAGCTGGAGGATGTGAAACAGGAATTGACAGAATTGATGGAAAGGAAGGAAAAGGAAAACATCTCTAAAATTGGGTCTAAATTACAAGAAGCATAATAAAGAGCAGGAAACAAAGGGACAGAAAAGATAAAAATGCACGAAGCAAACAAACATTAAAGAGAAACAAAAGATAAAGAAAGATTCGAGAGAAAAGGAAATATACTGCTGATGGGTAAAGGAGGTCCAATACATGGATAACTGCAATCTCTGGAGAAAAAATAAAAACAACTGGAATAGGATAATTATTTAAAAATATAATTAAAGAAAAGCTTTCTGAAATAAACAAGGCTTAAATTTGTTTATTGAAAGGCTGCCCCACTGTATCAATGCATTTTATCAATCAAAAGTCTTCCAGAGGGCGGGCCACGGTGGCTCAGTAGGCAGAGTTCTTGCCTGTCATGCTGGAGACTCAGGTTCAATTCCCGGTGCTTACCCCAAGCAAAAAAAAAAAAAAAAAAAAAAAAAAAAAAAAAAAAAAAAAAAGAAAAAGAAAAAGAAAAACTCATCCAGAATGGTCAACACAAAAATATAGCCTAGAAAAATCATGGGAGAGAACCCTTTAGACAGTCATACAATTTAAAGGAGAGACAATGAGGTTGACATTAGACTTATCCACAGAAACATTTATCCTCAGAATAGAGAACAGCATCATTGATAAGGTAACAAGGAAAGAAAGCAGGAGCCAAGGATGGCCTATCTAGCCAAGCGCTCCTTCAAATACAAAGATATGAGATTCATAACTGGTTGTATGGCTTTTTCTACATAGTATAGGAATGATTTCATGACAAACTATAAGATAATCTCTAGTGGAAGGCACAAGCCTTTCTCTCTGACCCTACGCTGAGTATTTTTTTAATCATCAATTTTGATGATGATATTTTAAGAGTGGATTTATAACACAACATTTTGGACAGACACTTAAAATATTGGATTTCAGACTTAGTATTCTCAAGCATTTTAATAGTGGAAACATTCTTTTTGGTAGTCCAAATGGCCCTTTAGGTAAATCTAAAACAAGTCATACCTTCCTCAAGATTCTTCTGCCATTTGCCAGAAAATTATAGTAACAAATAAATAACACTAAAATAATTGCAATATGAATGGTGCACTCTAGAATTGGATAGTGCACAACCTGGCAACAATAAGCAGTGGCCTTGGGCGAGAAAGATGTAGTTATATCTATAAGATAATATTCAGTCAAGGCAAAGTAATATTCTACATTAGGTTAAACAAACCAGATGCACAAGTACAGGAAGGGAGACACATGTCAACCTGATTTCATCTGAAAACAAGGGTCCCAGAAATTTTAGCTGAGTACAAGGCAGGTAGTTACAGCTGCCAGACAAGTCTGTGCATTGTCAGGTTTCCCTGAGCTCTGTGAAGATCAAAATCAACCAAAATATTGTTCATTTAACAATACTATATGGTAAGAGGGATGCTGCTCTTCTTGGGACAAGATACAATTTATCAGTTGAGGTGCTGAAAGTGCATAAAAATTTCTTCAAGAACTGCTAAATGAACTAGATTTGTTGAAGATGAGCAAGGGAGACTTAGGGGGCAAAGAATGGTTTTCATTAAACATTTTTTTTTGTCCTTATTCCCTTTTGTCTGAAAAGATCTACAAGGAAATAGTGTGGAAACTAGTTTTGAGACTTCAAAGAAGGTTAGTGCTTTTTCTACTCATTTTATATTTTCATATTTTGCTTTTCCCCTTGAACATAGAAGCGTATTTGAATTCTTTCCTTCCTTGGCTCAGGAGAAATAAGACTTCTTTTTCTTTTCTCAATATATTTCTGGTCATGATATCCAAAAACATTCCTGGTAATAAAAGACAATCCATGAACACTGATAGAAGGAAATGATTCCACCTCATGGCTTTCTGACACTTAGGAAGGGTAGAATAGATGCAGAGAGTCCATTGTCTTTGGAGACTAGATTAACATTGTTTAGAATTTGTGGACATCACATCAAAAGCCTGCACATGCTTAACTTATTTATAAGTAGCTGAAGAGATAGATCAGATCAAATAAAGGCAATTAGCCCTATAAATATTTTCAATTAATATACAATTAACCTAAAAAAGAAAGGCTATCTATGATCAGATGATTTAACAATATTTACATTAATTGAATTTTATAAATTACTTCTGTCACAGACCAATCTGCGCATTGAAATTACTTGAATAAATTAACCTACAAATGTTGTGCCACCTGAATTACTATTGGACATGGTGCCAGCATGTTAAAGGGAGGCACATTTAGATTCATAAGAGAGAAGAACCTTCTTACGAGGGTGTCAAGAATGTAAAGTGCTAAAGGGGTGAGAATGCAGACCATCTTTCCTGAGTCATTAGGCAACATGTCTTAAATGTTGTTTATCCATTAGCTTGGCTAGTCTACTTCCAGGAATTTATTCTGGATAAAAAGACTTTTATTGAAGCATTTGCAAAAATCTAGATAGGTTAGTAGGTAAACAAGAGGAACAGAAAATGAAACATGAAGAAACCAGAATAGGGGAAAACAGAACTTGGGAAAGAGAATGAGTTCAATGGAAGAGAAAGTACTGTAAGTGCAGGGGGGGAAAAGAGAGTGGGAAAATATTAGAAAATTGCCAGTCAAAATAAGGTTACTCAGGCCACTGAGGCAATGGCCTATTTTTCTTTTTGTCAATTAGATGAGAGAATTATGATTGCTAAAATAAAACATAGATTGAGGATCTCAAGTGCAGTGAGGTCAACAAAAATAGCGAATAGATGAGAAATTATTTTAGACAATTAGAGTGAAACACATACTAAATTGTTTATAAGGAAAGGATATTGATTCATGTACAGAAAATTATCATATTGTATAGTGCTGCATTAATAGAGGGCTAAGAAAATGCTTCCTTTAGAAGTATGCACTCCAGATAACAGCCCAGACATTTATAATTAGCTCCATCTGAAAATAACAAAGAGCAAAAAAGTCCCTGTAGAATAATTATTTAAAATTAGAATCTTTTAATTATTTAAAGGTTCTGAGATTTACTTGTACTTTCTCTTTAAATTGAATTTTTGGGAATACTAACCAGATATAAAGGTTTAGCATTTTACTGAAAAAGCTATTTATGGAATTATTTATTACGGTAAAAATTATAAACAAATTCAAAACAAAAAAATTGAGAAATATTTGAACCATAATGCATGAGCATATTTAATAACTAGTCAGTCTTATTAAAATTATAGACTATTATAAGCCTGTGTATGTATGTACAATGTATACAAAATAATCTTCACCTCACTTTGGGGAAACAATTACCAAGTTCAATAGCGGCTTCCTAATTCCAAGTACATTGACAGACTTTTCATTCCCTGTCTAACTGAACTGCTCTTTAGTATCTGACCTTGAACTCTCCCCATTTCTTGAAATCCTCTTTTCCCTTTGTTTCCATGCTACCATATTTTGTTTTTTTAATTGTGGTAAGTAAATATATAAATATATACTTTTTCATAAAATTTTCCATTTTAACCATTTTTAAGCGCACAATTCAGGGACATTAATTACATTCACAACGTTGTGTGACCATCACCACCATCCATTACCAAAACTTTTCTATCACCCCACACAGAAACTCTGTACTGATTAAGCAATAGCTCCCCATTTGCAACTCCCCTCAGCTCTTGATAACCTCTTATCTACTTTCTATATCTATGAATTTTCTTAGTCTAGATATTTCACAAAAGTAGAGTCATATAATATTTGTCCTTTTATGCCCGATACTTCACTTAGCATAATATTTTCAAGATTTATACACTCTGTAACATGTCTCAGAACTTCATTCCTTTTCTTTTCTCTAAATTGCCTTTAGTAAAAGCTTTTACATTTTTTTTTTTTTTACCTTTTCTCCCACTGCAATTTATTGATTTTGCCAAATCCTCTGGTACTTCTTGTTCCAGACTGTAGATTTTTCATGTGCTGCAGCATTATTTAAAATTATCCATCTATTTATCTATTTATTTATCCATACACAGGTGTAGGAGTGGGTTCCTTGCTCAGTACTGTTTGCTCTTTATTTTCCTGTCTCTTGAGGTCTCTGCTGGAATTTGTCACTTGACTAGAATCCTTTCCCAAGTGTTTCTCTTTCTTTTTTTTTGTTTTGTATGCTGTATTGGTGGGGGTCACAGTTCATTCTTTTTCCATGTGAGTATCCCCTTATTGCACTACTATTTGTTTAATTTTTGTTTGGTTTGGTTTTCCATTTGTTTGCTTTGCTTGTTTGTTTGTTTGGGAAGTGCATGGGCTGGGAATCGAACCCGGGTCTCCCACACGGCAGGTGACAATTCGACCACTGAATGACCCCTCGCATCCCTGCCAAGTGTCTCTCTTATATACTGTATGAGGTGGATATAATTTTTGACTACTGTAACTGACAATTACCTTTCTTTATTCTTCACAGATCAACAATATCTTGGCTGAAAACACATTCTCAGTTTTCAGACCTTCGCATATAAGAGCGCCCATATTTATTTTTCCATGGCCTTCTAACTTCTAATGTTACAAATGATAAGTTTGTTACCAGTCTGATTGTCTTCGTGCACCTGTTAGTTATGCTTCGAGGCTTTTAAGATCCTCTTTTTATTCTTGGAATTCTGGAATTTTACCATAATGTAAAATTCTTCAACAATTTCAAATTGCAGCTAAAATTTGCCTATAGGGCCCTTCTTTAGCTGAGAATTTTCTTTGATTATTTAACTATTGTTTTTTCTCTGTCTTTTCCTTCTTCTTCTTTTTTAAACTGCTATGTTTCATATGGATATGTCCTCCTTGTCTTTTTTTTTTTTTTACTTTTTTATTGTATAGTATAAATACATACAAAGCAAAGAAATAAAAGAGCAATAGTTTACAAAGCACTCCAATAAGTGGTTACAGGACAGATCCCAGAGTTTGTCATGGGCTACCATATAATCCTCTTATACTTTTCCTTCTGGCTGCTCCAGAATATAGAAAGCTCAAGGGCTTAAATATTTTTTTATCATCACAATTGACTTTCTTCCCTTCTTTTTTGTGGAAAATAACATATAGACAAAAAAGCTACAAATTTCAAAGCACAGCACCACAATTAGTTGTAGAACATATTTCAGACTTTGACATGGGTTACAATTTCACAATTTTAGGTTCTTACTTCTAGCTGCTCTAAAATACTGGAGACTAAAAGAGATCAGTTTAATGATTCGGCATTTATATTCATTTGTTAAATCCTATCTTCTCTGTATAACTCCACCATCACCTTTGATCTTTCCATCCCTCTCTTTAGGGGTGTATGGGCTATGGCGATTCTAAGTTTTTCATATTGGAAGGATCTGTCACTAATATGGGGTAGGGAGATGGAACTATCTGATGTTCTAGAGAGGCTGGGCTAGGTTTCAGAACTTATCTGGACCAGGGACCTATCTGGAGGTTGTAGGTTTATGGCAAGTTACTCTAGTGCATGGAACCCTTGTGGAATCTTATAAATTGTCCTAGGTGTTCTTTAGGATTGGCTGGAATGGTCCTGGTTGGGGGTTGGCGGGTTATGATAGGTAGCAAGGTCTACCTGAAGCTTGTGTAACCTCCAGAGTAGCCTCTTGACTCTATTTGAATTCTTTCTGCCACTGATACTTTATTAATTACACTTCTTTTCCCCCATTTGGTCAGGATGTAATTGCTGATCCCATGGTGCCAGGTCTGGATTCATCCCTGGGGGTCCTGTCCCACATCGCCAAGGAGACTTTCACCCCTAGATGTTATGTCCCACGTAGAAGGGAGGGTAATGATTTCACTTGCAGAGTTGGGCTTAGAGAGACTGAGGCCACATCCGAGCAATAATAGAGGTCCTCCAGAAGTAACTCTTAGGCATGCCTATAGGTAGTCTAAGCTTCTATGCTACCTACATAAGCTTCACAAGAGTAAGTCTCCTGATCGAGGGCATGGCCTATTGATTTGGGTGTCCCTAAAGTTTGACACAGTATCAGGGGATTCCCTGATGGTAAGGTTTAATAGTTCCATAGTCTTTCTCCCCCCGCTCAGGGGAGTTTGCCAATACTTCTTGATTATCTGCTTAATATACTCTAGGATGTTTCCAGGCATTACAATAATCCACACAGGATTAAAGGACCTCTTTCTTATTCTATGCTTCCTGTGTTTCAATTGTTCAAATGAGCTATACAGATAGGTTGAATTAGATTATGCAATACAGAAAATTTCAGTTCCAGATCAAACAAACCTGTCTTCCACTGGTCTCAAAGAATAGGTGTGGTTTTAATATATAGACATTGCCTTCCTTACCCCTATGTTCTGAATTACTTTAACCCCAACCTGTTCGTCTTCATTCTTATCTCTAAATATCAGGTTATATATATAAAACAGCCTCTCAAAACCCAGAAATATTAATCACCACTCCGGACTTAATGTGCCTGCTCAAGAGCTTACAATGTAGGCCCCTGTTTTCTTATGAGCATTTTCTAAAGGTGAATACAACATTGTTGTTCTTCTGTTTCTGGCTCATTTTATCTCACTAAATGTCCCATATGTTCATTCACATTGATGCATGCCTCATGACTTTGTTCCTTTTTGTAGCAGTACAACCTTCATTCATAAGTATACACCATCGTTTGCCAATCTACTTCTCCATCAGTGCATCCTGCATCCACTGGGCATCATGTAGAAGGCCCAAAGCCCAGAGTCCTTCAACATTCCTGATTTTAGATAATTTCATTGTTCCCAAGAGAAAGAAAGCCAAGACACCCTTGCCAAATTGAAAATCTAAACTTCCTCTTAACTCTTGTGTCTCACTCCATTATTTACCTCTGCTGTTGCTGTGGTACTGCTGATGGTTTCCTTTGGAACACAGCTCATAGCATGCAATAGCAGTTGTCCCCATCCCCTGGATTTAAACACTCATTATACAAGAATCATATCTTTGTAGTAATTCTTATGAGAACTAATTCATATTTCTAGTGTCAATCAGTGGGACATGTAGGTCTATACAACCGCTTTCAATCTTGTTCATCTTCAATATGGTAATATTACTTCTAGACCCACTAGAGAATCCCCTTCACTCCTATTTATTCCCTTACATTAGAGTTCAACCTCTTTAGGTAACAGTTCACAATTTCTAGCTTCTATGTATCTCTAAGTTCCTATATTCTGTATTATAAGTCTCTGATTATACCTTTACACTGTTCATAAAAGCGGAATCATACAGTATCTGTCCTGTGCCAGTGTCTGGCTAACTTTGCTCAAAATTATGTCCTCAAGGCTCATAGATCTTGTCATGTGCTTCAGGACGTGATTTTGTCTTATTGCTGCATAATATTCCATCGTATGTATATACCACATTTTGTTGATCCACTCATCTGTTAATGGGCATTTGGTTTGTTTCCATCTTTTGGCGACTGTGAATAATGGCGTTATGAACATCAGTGTGCAAATCTCTGTTTGTATCATTGCTTTCAGCTCTTCTGGGTATATACCAAGTAGTGCTATTGCTGGGTCATAGGGCAACCTGATATTGAGCTTTCTAAGGAACCACCAAATAGTTTTCCATAGCTGCTGCACCATTATACATTCCCATCAGCAGTGCATCAGTGTCCCCGTTTCTCCACATCCTCTCCAACATTTATAGTTTCCTTTTTGTTTAATAACAACCATTCTCTTAGGAGTGAGGCAGTGTCTCATTGTAGTCTTGATTTGCATTTCCCTTATAGCCAGTGAAAATGAGCATCTCTTCATGTGCTTTTGGGCCATCTGTATTTGCTCTTCAGAAAAATGCCTATTCATATCTTTTCCCCATTTTATAATTGGGTTGTTTGTTCTTTTGTTGTTGAGTTGTATGATTTCTTTGTATATACAGGAAATCAAACATTTGTCCAATATTTGATTTCCAAATATTTTCTTCCATTGAGTTGACTGCCTCTTCACCTCTATGACAAAGTCTTTTGAGGTTCAGAAGCATTTGATTTTGAGGAGTTCCCAGTTATCTATTTTTCCTTTTGTTGCTTGTGCTTTGGGTGTAAAGTTTAGGATGCTACCTCCTATTACTAGGTCTTGAAGATGTTTCCCTACATTTTCTTCTAGAAGCTTTATGGTGCTAGTTCTTATATTTAGGTATTTGATGCACTTTGAGTTAATTTTTGTGTATGGTGTAAGAGAGGGGTCCTCTTTCATTGTTTTGGCTACTGATATCCAGTTCTTCCATGCCCAATTATTGGAAAGACTATTTTGTACCAGTTTAGAGGATTTGGGGGCCTTGTCAAAAATCAGTTGACCATAAAATTTGGTGGTCTATTTCTGTACTCTCAATTTGATTCCATTAGTCAATGCTTCTGTCTTTGTGCCAGTACCATGCTGTTTTGACCACTGTGGCTTTATAAAAGTTTTAAAGACAGGGAGTGTTAATCCTCCAACTTTGTTCTTCATTTTTAGGATGCTTTTGCTCTTAAGGGTCTCTTTCCCTTCCAGATGAATTTGGTAGTTAACTTTTCCAAATCTTCAAAGTAGGTTGTTGGGATTTTGATTGTTACTGTGTTGAATCTGTAGATCAATTTGGAGAGAAGTGACATCTTAACTATATTTCGCCTTCCTATCCATGAGCAGGGAATGTCTTTCTACCTATTTAGATCTCTTTTGATTTCTTTTAGCAATGTTATGTAGTTTTCTGTGTACAAGTCCTTTATATCCCCAGTTAAACTCATTCCTAAGTATCTGTTTCTTTTATTTGCTATTTTGAGTGGAATTTTTTCCTTAACTGACTCCTCAGCTAGGTCATTGCTTGTGTATAGAAATGTTAATGATTTGTACACATTAATTTTATATCCTACCACCTTCCTGAATTTATGTATCAGCTCAAGTAACTATGCTGTAGATTTCTCAGTATCTTCCAAGTATAGCATCATATCATCTGAAAATAGAGTTCTACTTCTTGCTTTCCAATTGGGATGCTTTTTATTTCTTCGTCCTGCCTGATTGCTCTAGCTAGTACTTCTAGCACAATGTTGAACAATAGTGGTGACAGTGGGCATCCTTGTCTTGTACCTGATCTTAGGTCCTCCTTTTCTTTTAAATTTTCTCTCACATAAACAATAAGTTCCATAAAAGTTAATTTATACAAACAGCAAGAAGGTCAGATTTGATGATGGACTGTAGTTTGCTTAAGCTTGGATAATAGGGTATAACTGTTGAGTAAATAGAAAGATAAAATGAAATAAATTATAAACATCCAATCTTAATGTAGAAAGAAAATAGAAAAGATAATGAGTACAAAATTATATAGAAATAGAACCAAATGAAATTTTATTAGTAGTCAAGATAAATATTGCTTAATTGAGAGGGGTTCTTAGAAGAGTTACAAAATGAACTCTTTACAAGAGACAAACCCGAAACTTCTGGCTGCATAAAGGTTGGAAGCAAAAATACTGAGAAAGATCAACCAAGAAAATATTAACCAATAGAAAGTTGTTACGACTGCATAAATTTTAAAAGAAAAGGGCTATAAGACAATTAAGGCAGAAACATTACCAGGCATAAGTAAAGAGGATACTTCATAGTAATGTATCAAAAATTCATCAGTAAGACATAACACTCCTAATAAATATATAGTGAGAGCAAAAAGTGACAGGATAAGAAGGAAAAAACTTGACAATTTCAGCACCAAACAGGAAATTCTAATATACCTCATACAGGAACTGATAACACAATCAGACAAATACTAGCAAAGATACAGAAGATTTCAGTCACACAAGGAATGAGACTTATCTCATGAATCATATAGACTCTAATACTGTGCGATGAGAAAAGACAAGGCCATAATAACAGGTCTCAACAAATTTTAAAAATAACCTCTCACACTAGCCACATTCACTGACTTCAATGCAATAAGGTTTAGGAATTAACTGTATAGCCTTGATATCTCAACAGGAAATAACTGTTAATTCTACCCATAGCAATTTATAAATGCACTGCATTACAATAAAAGTCCCACTTGTGATTTCCTTGGGACATATAAAAACTGGTTATAAAATTTACATGGAAGACAATGATCAATACTAATAATCTGAAGAAGAAAAACAGTTTTTGTCTTACCAGAAGTTAAAACTTGATATGAAGTTATGTAATCAAGGCAGATTAACCAAATGGAACAGAAAAATGAACCCAGAAATAAACCTATAAATATATGGAAATGCAGTATATGATGTGGTATGACTGCAAGATCATTGAGGAAAAATGGATTGTTCAACAAATGATGCCGAGACAAGTTGTTCTATAGATGAAACAAATAAGACTGCATTCCTACCTCACAATGCACACACGCACACACTCACATAATTATTCTAAGTGAATAGATTATCTAAATGTGAAAGCCAAAGCTTCCTAGGTTTTAGAAAAATTAAGGAAAAGAACTTTAATGTTCTTAAGTCATGGAAATACATATTTTTAAATAACACAAAAGTAAAGCCAAAATTCATAAAGGAACACTAAATGTCCTTATATGTTACCCAGCATAGCACTTCACGTTAGAACAACGGGGCTACCCCATAACAGGGCTATCCCTACTATGACCTAAAGTCCACTGAAAAGGTATGTGATTTTGTGAGCAAATGTTAGACTGAAATGTAACAATTATCTGAGTGTTATCGATGCATTTAAAACCAGACACAACACTCTGTGGCTAGATACAACAAACCCACGAGTTTGAGGAATAACCCAGAATTGTGATTATCAAAAATGCTTATACTGCAAATTATTTTATCATGCTAATAAGACGGTGTTTCTGGATGAAAAGCATCTGGATTGGACAGTATGAGTAAATTGAGGCCCAGAGGTTAGTTACATGAAGAAAGGCTTACAATTTTTATTTGTGTGAATTTTTCAGGAGCCTACAACATAAGTTCAGGATTGGGGGGAGGGTCAGAATTCTGCTAAGACTTTGGTGACAGTTCCACAAAATAAGCATGAGAAAGGAAGGAAGGAACAGTGCAGGTTGTAGAGTATCTTTTTTTTTCTTTCATTATTAAACAATTTTATTTGCACATCGTAAAATCCAACCTAAGTAAACTGACATGCCTTTGCCACCATAATCCATATGGAGACATTTCCTTTTCTTCCACATAAAATCCATACTCCTCATCATCCCCCCCTACTTCTTATACAGCATCTTTTATTTGCAAATAGTTAAGAGGCTCATGCATATTTATCAGACGACATACAATACTCCACCTTATAGTAACAGAATCTGAGCAGTAGAATTGGATGTTACATGGGACTCCTCTTGGAGACTGGCACCCAAAGGTGAAGACAAAGAGCTATAAGGTACCAAACAATTAGGGAACACATGCCCCTTCAAAGTAAAAAACAATCAAATTACTGTATTACCTCCTAAACATCACCCTTACCTCTAACTTCTACGAGCAGAAAACAGAGCTGGAAGGCATGAATCATTAGTATGTTTTAAGGTTGGCACGGGAGCCTTTTCCTCTCTGTAACTGCTTGTGCTGGTTTGAGACTGTGAGGTACCCCAGAAAAGCCATGTTCGTCTAATCCATTCTTGTGGGCGTAGACCCACTGTGGGTAGGACCTTTTTGATTAGGTTGTTTCCATGGAACTGTCACTCACCTAATTCAAGGTGGGACGTAATCATTTACTGGAGTCCTTTAAGAGAGCTCATGGAGGTAGAGAGCTCAGAAAGAAAACACTTCGGGAGAACCCGAGAGAGAAAGAAATGCCCAGAGACATTTTGGAGACAGCAGTTTGAAATCAGAAGCCTGGAGAGAAGGACTCTGCTGAGAAGGACATCAGATGTTGCCATTTGCCTTCACATGTGACAGGGGAACCCTGGATGCCAGCTGCCTGTCCACCCAGAAGGTATCCTCTTGTTGATGCCTTAATATGGACCTTTTCATGGCCTTAGAACTGTAACTTGAAACTTAATAAATTCTCTTTGTAAAAGCCAATTCATTTCTGGTATATATTCCAGCAGTTTTAGCAAACGGAAACACCCCTTCCCCATGACTCCATCAAACAAATGACAGGGCCTCTGAGAAACAGCTGCAGAGATTAAAAGTGCTTAAAAGAAGGGGAGATGGCATCCCATTTTTCATTCCCAGTTGAATGTGTGCATATGCAGTAGACTTTATGTGGTTTCTATGCATATGTAAGTGAAACATGGGAGTGAGGTGGGAGTGGGGAAGAAAACTGAAGAATGATGGTGGGTCTAGATTGGGGACAGCTGTGGAACACTTTGCTTCCTGACTGCTTGAGGTGGTAAGAATACAGCAATTCTCCATGAGTTAAGAACACGCAGCAGGAGGAGGCCGAGTTAAGTCATATTATACTGCCTAAGAGAGCTGAGTGCTGGGGGGCTCAGCGAGCATCTCCCCTATTGAAGACTTGGTGATGTATGCTACCACGGGTGAGGGCTGGGGGAGGAGTAGTCAAGCAGGAGTCTATCTCCTATCTCAGAGAAGTGGGCAATGGAGAGGACCTCTCAACAAGAACTCACACATACTACTCATAATGTCTGAATGCTTGAACAGTAGGGAAAATATTTCTGTGGGTGTTTTCTCTTAAGTCATTTGTCCCCATCCCAATCCATTAGAAAGTAGTGAGGAAGGAAAGAAAACCAAAGATGTGGTGAGGATGAGTGTTGAGGACAGATCATGGTCAAGAAACTGTGAAGGAAAATTTAAAAGACAAAGAGGATATATTAATTCATTTTCACAGCTGAATAATGTTCAACTGTATATATATATATATATACCACATTTAGTTTATTCATTTATCTATCGATAGACACTTTTTGGGTTGCTTCCACCTTTTGGCTCTGGTGAATAATGATGTTATGAACATCATCATATTAATATCTATCTAAGCACCTGCTTTCATTTCTCTGAATATATACCTAGGAGTGAAATTACCGGATCATATGGTGATTCATTGTTTATCTTCCATAATAGTTGCACCATTTCACATTCCCACTAGGAATGCACAAGATTCCAATCTCTCTACATCCTTGTCAATACTTGCTATTTTCTGTTTTTTTAAGTAATAACTATTCCAGTGTTTGTGAAATGGTACACCATGCTTTTTGGTATTCTCTTTTCTTTATTACTATTCATTATCACTCTCCTTTTGTTTTCTCTGCCTGTGTTTCAATGTCTATGTAGTTCAGGAAGCTGGCCTGAAGTGCCTCATGTTCTAACTTTACAATGTGAACTCACTCAGCCTCAAACTTTTCTCTCCCACCCATGGGATTACTTCCACATACCCTTCCCCAGTTCTGACATCTTCCTAAACTCCAGAATCACAAATTCATCTGCCTTTATTTCCCTTTCTTCTTTACACAGAAACATGGTAGCAAAATCTCTTCACTTTTTAAATTTCACCCTAGTCTGAACCACAATCGTGTCTTTTCTGGATTACTGTAAAACATCCTAAACAGTATTAATAATTAATTAATAATTATTATAATAAATATAATTATAATAAATAATTAATAAATGAATGCTTGCTTATGGGACGTCTTCAACTGGATGTTACAGGCATATCAAGTTCAACATGTCCAGAATGAAACTATCTTCTCCATCCAAATTATTCTTTCTCCCACATTATCCATCTCAGTTGGAGGTACCAATGTGCACCAATTTTTCAAACTAAAAGTTGATTGTCCTTTCTACTCTTCCCTGTCTTAACACTTCAGCCATTCAATCTCCAAGTCTAGGCAATTCCATAATTTGAAGATGTCTCCTCCTTTTCTTTATTTTCACCATTATACCCATCATCTTCTCCAGTATGGTGTGAGATCCATAAGGGTGGGAGAAGGATATTTTCAACTTTATATTCCTCATCTTTAACAGAGTGCCTGACATATACTTGGTGCTAACACATGTTTCTTGAGTTGAAAGTGCTATTATGTATAGCAAAAGGCAAAAGGTATATATAATTACAAATGTGTAAAATTTATGTATTTACATGTATAAATACTGGAAGGAGATTTGAAATGATATGAAGAATTAGGGTTTACTGTAAAGTGAAGTGAATAATATAATTTGAAACAGCAAATACATAACACACAAGCAAATAGGAATCTAGAGCTAATAAACGCAACACTGCCTGGAGGATGGCCCCTCTGCTCTAAAAGTCACACTAAATAAGTTTTCATATAACAAATACTGGAGGGCAGAGCATCTCACAAGAAAGGAACACTACTTTCAGATGACAGGAAGAGTTATTTTAAATGTTAAAAAAAGTTGGGGGTGAAGCTATGGGATGGCAATGTTTCAAGAAGAGAGATCAAGAAAGATGTACTTTAGAGGTTTTTCCATGCATTGTGATTATATATGTATTTAAAATAGGAAGAAAAGTTCAAGCTGGTGAAAATATTTAACAAAAATTAAAAAAATGCAAATAAAAAATTAATGCTATCTAGTAGCGAATGACTGTAATTTATAAATGAGTAGATACTCTAAAAGTGCTCTGATTTGAAAATGTGATTGAATACAGCTATTGTCAAGCCACTCCAGAATAGTAGTATTTTAAAACAATCTAACAAACAGAAATTGATGTCCTTTTCATTGCATATCCACGTAAAAGAAGTTTCCAGGGACGATGAATATATTGAGGGATCTCATTCAGCTGATTTGTACCAGATGGATGATTTCAGACATCTTCCTTACCAACCTTTAAAAGTGAGAGTAGATATAAATAAGAAATCATGTATTAGGTAGGCAGACTAATGGCCTCCCAAAGATGTCTGTGTTTGAATCCTCGGAACCCGTAAATATGCCATCTTACTTAGTAAAAGGGATTTTGTAGATAATGTCAAAGGACTTTGAGATTGGGGGATTATGCTGGATTATCTGAATGAGTCCCATAAAATCACAAGGGTCTTTATAAGTGAAAGAGGGAGGCAAGAGAGTCAGAGAAGGAAATGTGACCACAGAGACAGGGATCAGAATAATGTGATATCTGCATTAAAGATGGAAGGGGACATGAGTCAAGGAATGTGGCAGTCTCCATAAGAGGTAAAAGGGAAAGAAATAGTTTATCCCCCAGAGCCTACAGAAGGTACACAGTCCTGCTGATACTTTGATTTTAGCCCAGTGAAACTCATCGTGGACTTCTGATTTCCACAATTATAAGACTGTGTTGTTTTAAGCCCCTGAATGTGGCAAACTGTTATAGCAGCAATACGGAACTAATACAGGTAGTGTAGGTTTTCATTTGATCAAAAGCCTGAGTAAATGAAATTGAGATCTCTCACAGTAACTTCCATAACGCCCC
Organism: Myrmecophaga tridactyla; assembly: GCA_004026745.1. Classification (NCBI taxonomy): domain Eukaryota; kingdom Metazoa; phylum Chordata; class Mammalia; order Pilosa; family Myrmecophagidae; genus Myrmecophaga; species Myrmecophaga tridactyla. The sequence continues at coordinate 1,840 of PVIY010004808.1, read as the reverse complement.
AATCCGTTTTCTTACTTTAGTTCACATTGCTACCACCATGTTTCTTGGCTTAGTAATAATAGCATTTATAGATGTATTGTATCATGCCCCCTTTCTAAGCATTGTCTTTTTAAAATGAATATATATATTTATTGTGAAATATATATACAAAAAAGCAATAAACTTCAAAGTACATTTTAACGAGGAGTTATAGAAAAGATTTCAAAGTTCGGTATGGGTTATAGTTCCATAATTTCAGGTATTTCCTTCTAGCTGCTTCAAAACACTGCAGATTAAAAAGAAATATCAATACAGTGATTCAGTAGTCATAATCACTTGCTAAATACAAACTTCTTTTTTATAACTCCTCTTTTTCCATTGATCCTTTTCCCAGTCTTTAAGGATATTTGGGTTATGCCCATTCCAACTTTTCATGTTGGAAAGGGTAGTCGACAATATGGGATAGAGGGCTGGAACTAGTTGATGTTTTTGGAGATATTGACACCTCTAGGTTTTAGGGCTTATCTGGCCAAGGAACCATCTGAAGGTTTTCGGTTTCTGAAAAGAAAACTTAGTGTGTGCAATTTTGGTAGGATCTCAGTTAAAGCCCTGGGTATTCTTTAGGGTTAACAGGGATGATGTTGGTTGAGGTTTGGCAAACCATAGCAATTAGCGATATAAGCTGAAGCTTGCATTAGAGTGACTCCGGAATATCTTCTTGATTCTATTTGAACTCTTTTAGCTACTGATACCTTACTTTGTTACATGTCTTTTCTCCTTTTTGGTCAGGAACTCTGCTGATTCTGCGGTACCAGGGCCTGGCTCATCTCTGGGAGTCATGTCCCACATTGTCAGGGAGACTCACACCCCTGGATATCATGTCCCATGGAGTGGGGGAAGGGTAAGAATCGTTTTTTACATGTATGAATTCATGTAGTTCTCTTAACACCTTTATTTGATAGATATTTCTATTATCTCCATGTTACCAATAAGGAGACCACGGCAAAGAGCAGATAAACAACTCACTCAAAGTTTGTAAAATTAGCAAAATGTGGATTTAATCACATTTCTTTCTGGCACCAAAGCAATACTTCCTATTTCCAGAACTGACTTCGTGACTTTTGGACAGCACAGCTTTCAATGAAAGTGCTCTCCTTATTAATTTACTATGATTATTGTGGTAGGTAGGATTTTGGATCCCATGATCTTTGCTTCTAACCACGAATATGTTCATTACATGGCAAAAGGAATTTTGTAGATATAGAAGGTTCCTAATTAGTGACCTGAAGATAGGAGATTATTCCGGATTAATCTAGGTGGACTCAACATTACCACATGTGCCCTTAGACACAGAGTTTGCTTCTGGCTGAAGGCATTGAGATCTGGCAGAAGAAAAACTCAGGGAGATTCGGGAAAGAATATGGATTCAAAGTGCCACTGTCAGGTTGCTCCCTCCCTTATGCCTTCCTTCTCCCCTGTCTGTCACTCATCTACCCATTCATCCACCCATCCACCCATCCATCATCCATCATCCATTCATCCATCATTCATTTCTATGGGGGCACATCATCCATCCATCCACATCCATCATCCATCCATCCATCAATCCACCATCAATCCACCATCCATCCATCAATCCACCATCCATATCCATCATCCATCCATCCATCATCCACCTATCCATCATCATCCATCATCCACCCACCCATCATCCATCATCCATTCATCATCCATCCATTCATAATCCATCATCCATCCATCCATCCATCCATCATCCATCCATCATCCATCCATCCATCATCATCATCTATCATCCATCCATCCATCCACATCCATCATCCATCATCCATCATCCATCCAT